>JANIJH010078226.1:0-26195 GCA_024520975.1 Erythroxylum areolatum | reverse complement strand
CTTTAACACAATACATATACTAACACACTCATTCAAGTTCATTTAATATTTCTAAATTTCACTCAAAGATCGGGGTCCAACAATTTTCCTAATTTCACAATACTTTCTCATAAATTACTATTCTAGCCTTAACATGGGTATCTAGATGTTACATTTGGGACTTCACTTAGTTGATTTCCGTATTTGAGTATGATTGAATGGATATAAAGATTCATTTAGATATGGAATGGTTGCTGGGATGTTGCTTTAGGGTTATTTTCATGTTATCTTCCATAGAATTGGTTGAATATGATAAGAGAGTATTGTGTGGTGGAATTCTATCTAGGGTTTATTTGAGTTAGTCATATTGTTGAGTCATAAGTCAGCCTACAGATCTCCAAATTATATGATTTCAGTTATATATGAAACCTAAGAATAAAGCCAAATGTCTCCAAAGATGTAAGACCTGCATACCCCCTAGAAGGATATGTAGTTGTCACTTGAATAGGACTGAAACATACCAAACTTTACGAACCAATTCCATAATTCAAACAACCAAACATTTCATTTTCGTACATATTTGACTTAAAATAGAATTTAACGAGCACACTGAGTTTATCCAAATACATGCTTCAAATCTAAAACCAACCTGAATTAAGTTTATAACATTACAAACCATTAAACAAAACATAACATATCATATAAATGGTTCTTAACAAAATACAAATCTTAAGTTCAAATACACTTTTTATTACAATATTTACAAATACAATGTAAACATACATTCTAAAAACAAAACACACTCTTTATTGGTTACTTCGATTTTCTTTGTCCTAGTCTTTATACCCTTCTATCTGAGCCTATACAGGGCAAATCTACCCTACTAAGCATGTAGCTTAGTGGGGAATAACTAAACAGGATACATAATGAAAATTATCTTTAAACATTCATATATTCAAAAGCAATCCAAATATTATGAATCATATAATAGAATATAACATAATAGAACATAATATATATTTGTTTTAGAGCAAAACTCACCAGTATCAGAATTCAAACACAATGTATTTTAGAACTGAATATAATTTATCAATATAGAATATTTCTCATGTTAAAGCAAACCATTTAAGTCTCATATCAAAATGTACAAATGTCAGAACTGAATATCATAATAGGGTATAAATCCTTCAGATCAGAACATGATTTAAACTGAAAGAGACTTTGTTTATATCATAACTAAACATGTATCAGAATACAAAACAAGTAAGACTACTAATCCATTTTACGGAAGTGGGTAACGGGACTAATACAGGAGATACCGTGATCAGTATCACAGAATAGAAAAGACTTATGCCTCAATAATAGGAGACATCGAAGTGTTGGTAGCAAGAGACAACGAAGTGTCAATAACAGAGGACACCGAAGTTTCATAGGAGCAACTGCAGACCCTTCTAGGCATGGCTATTTACCTACAACTAAGACTTAGCAGTTTTAAAGCAAAACAGGTTTATTTCAAAATTCTCATGTGAGGAACATATTGCAACACATACAAATTTATTCCATTTTGTTCAACTTGACATATTCATTGATTTCCAAACAAACTAACATGTCATACAATTACAAGTATGTGTAATAATATGCCAATAAGGTATTGAGTCATCACAAATAGGAAGCACTTCTACCACAATCCCAAATATCAAACTCCTCGGACACTGATGGTCTGGAATTATCACAATATTATCGTAAAAATTCCCAATTCACAAACTTCCATAGCAATTCAACATTGTATTCATCATTATTAAATCATACATCCTTTACTTTATCATCTAAATTAAATATAATGAAACTAACTATTGCTCAATTACATTAAATACCAATTTAAGTTCAAACACACCATAAACAAGTCCATTTAAGTCCTATGGTACCAAATAAGTTAACTAAACCTTATATAGTTCATCAAATGCACAAAAAACCATGTTTTTCACCTCCCTAACCATTTCCCACAATTTTGGGATAAGTGACCTGAAACCTTCAAACAATTGTTTTCACAGGACAAGTTTTTGGATTAGTTTTTTTATGGCCATTCTGACATAGAAAATGATGTTTTTAGACAATATGTTCTTCTAAACAAATGTTTCTCTATGTATTAAGTTTCAAAATAAATAAAGTTAATGCAATTTGGTTCATTATTCTTAGGTTTATCCAAAATACTACATATAATTCTCAACTGTGGATAACAACTAGAACTTAACTTCAATCCAAATTTCAAAACCCTTATTGATAGAAATAAAATTTTATTCCTTCATGAAAGTTGTATATATATGTATCTAGTTTAATCTGAATTTAAAATGATCCCATTTAGATGCCTAAAGGTCAAGATATGGCTAAAATATTGATGCCTATTTAGTGGAACCACTCCTTCTAACAAGTATCCAACATGTATCAAGTCTCTAACCTCAATTCTTCATTAATTTAGTACACATTTATCCACTTCAAACATCAAACAATACATATTCTAACATAAATCAAGTTTATTATTCCCTTACCTCTTTAAACTTCAAATTCAACTCCAAAGAGCCAACTATTATAACCCCTTCTAAGCAACTAATACACTTCTAAAATCAAGATAGATGTAGTGTGATTTTAACACCCAAGGTACATCAGCCTAGATAGCTTCTTCATGTAACATATGGAAAGGAGTTTAATGTGATAGTACAATAAAATCAATGTAAAATTCAGAGCAAGGAAGAGAGATCATTTCGGTGGAGAGAAGAGAGCCAAATGAAGACTATAGAAGTTTCTTTGTAAAGGCTTAACACCTAAGCTACTAGATGTCTTCATTAAACATTAACACATGTCTCCAATGCATGACGCCCATTTGTCCTCCATGTAAGCTACCAAATGTCTCCAACATGTCAGGCCATTTTCCATATAATGAATGATGCCACTTGTCCTCATATTATGTTGCCAATTGTCACACATTGAATGATGCCAAATATCAATAATTCATAGGCTTAATCATACTAATTTTTATTTACAAACTTAACTTGTCACTTAAAAATTTTCCTAGTCCAAATGTACCTTTTAATTTAATACCTCAATGCTCTAATGGCATCAATTAATCCCAAGTTAATAACTATAGTCTATCAATACCAAAATTCAAGTCTTATGAAATTCTTATTCTTATCACAATTTTTAACACTTATCGTACATGTACTTTTATGAACATATACCATTTCTACTAGGGTATAGCTTAGGGCCCTACATCTAAAGTGGACTCTGACTTAATTCTGGTTCTATGACCTTGAAAATTGAGATCAACAAAGGTGACTTGATACTGCCCCTGTTTTGGAGCAACTTGTGATTTTTGCTTATATATCATAATTGAGAAGTCCAAATGGTCTAATTGTTAGTGCTATAGAAAATATAGACATAAAGGAAAAAATGTCTAGAAGACCTTGAAATCCAATTTTGACTTTTTCTATATGCATATTAAGGAATAAGTAGTGATATGAATAGAGAGAGTGTCTGTCAAGACTATGGCATTATTTTAGTTTACGATTTGTTTACCAAATCTTATCCAAATCTTTTTAAATGTGTATGAGACCTTTCAAAAATTTTTAAATAAATGAAGTAGGACTTACCATGTGTGAATTGGGTGATTGAACAATGAAATTTAAGATTGAGCATAATGCATTCCAAAGAAAACTTACTTGTACATAAATGATTGGTATGAATATTTATTACGCATATATATATAGTATGATTATAAAAATGTGATTTTGACATCCTCTTAATGGTGGTAAGTTAAGACTTGCATGTATGAACACAAACACACACACACACACACATACACACACACACACACACACACACACATATATTATGACTTGAAATATATTTCATATGATTGTTGACATATAAATTGTGAATTTTGCAACCGATTAAAGGAAATATTATAGTGCTTAATCTATTGTCTTAGTTATAGATAGATAGGCAAGCGTATAGGGTTATAGTGCAGCTACTACAATTTGACACCATTGGTGTCCACAGTTTGATACCTTCAAGTATCCACAGTTTGATACCTTTAGGTATCTACAGTTAGATATCTTCGGATATCCATAGTCTTCGTTATCCACACCCATAGAAAATGTGTAGGCTTAACACAGAAAATAAAATAAAGAGATATAAATAAGAAATATAGTATGACAACATAGATAATCGGTATATGAATGAGCATTTGCATTTGTATCGATAATTTGTATCATTGAGTGTTGAATATCAATGTTTGAGTTTTTAAGGTGAATTTATGAAATATGAAAAAAAAATATTGAAGCATGTTTGTATTAGTTATTTGATTAATTATTCCATCTTTATTTATATTTGTGCGATGTTCATTAATGTATGTGCTTAGTGGATGACTGTTGTAAGTGGTCATCCAAACTAAGTGTTTCTCCACTAAGCTTTCAAACTTAGCATAGGTGTTAATCCATGTAGGCCCAAGTCATAGGAGTGAGGCACAACGAACATCTGTAAGGACCAAGGCCAACAAATAGAGGAAAAAGTACTTTTGGAATGCATTTTTAGTTAAATATGATTGTACAGGTAACGGTTAAAGGAAATTGGTAGTCTAAAGGCTGAGTCTAAGCTGTTGAACAAAGTTTTTACATTCATCATAGTTGATAGTATAATGATTGGATGTTAATTTTTGCACTCAATACTCTATTATATGTTCTTCTTATTTAACTAGTTTTGATGGCTTTTGAACTATATGACCCAAATAATTCTCACCTCAACCTTTAGCCTCAATATAACTTTAAAAAGTCCTTTGACTTGTGTAATGCATATGAATCTTTAGTGGTGAAGAACTAAAAAGATTCGCACAGTCATAAAATGTCTTAATTATGAAAGGATTTAAGTGTACCTATAGATTTCTCTCTTTTAACACACAACTTATGAAAGTTTATCCCTAGATTGCTCAGTTTTTAAAGGGAGTGGTTGTTGACTAATCATGAGCAAAACATTAAATGTTCAATTCTTACAATAGGTTTTGAAAGTTATCCCTCTTTTATTATCTTTTTGTTCTTATGAAATATAGACAAAAAGGAAGTGTTTTACCCAAGGAAAACCAAAAGATAAGTGTCGTGGGACTTGATCATTGATGAATTAATTAATTATTTTAATGATTAATGATTATGATGTGTCTAAGATACTTATTTTGGTTCATGTTTCAATTTTGGCACATGATGGAATAAAAAAAACTAGCTAAACTTACAGTTTTGGTGCAGTTTTACTAATCTTCTAACTTATTTACCTTTGTAGAGTAAAAGAAGATGAGTTAGGGTAAAAATGGGTCAAATAATGAAGGAATTAAAGTCATTTTGGAGTCATACACCTATATGAAGAAGTACACGCTCGTGTAAGTGACCTACACGGTCGTGTGAGGGACCATGTAATTCACTTTAAATGTGTATAACCTAGAAGATATTATTTTAACCATATTGTAACATACAAACCTAAGTAAGTTCTTACTTGACTATGTATGTTGCCTATGTAACTCTTTGGAAAGGTACATATTCACGATTATCAAAGATAAATGTAAGGTTAAGGTATACGGGCACCTATATGATAATGTGGTTGACTGTGTAACTCTAAAAATTGTAATTATACAATATAAAAGGCAAGTAAAAGGCCAATTAAAGGGGATTGTAATAGAGACACCAAGTGATGCATATTCTTCTCTTTGGACGTATGCCTTGAAGAACTATGAGTAGCTAATTCCCTTCCTTCTAATTCAAAGGGGATATTGAGGCCTGATAACATATTTATACATTGATCAATCCTAATAATGTTGATCCTATCTCTCTTTTGGGATTGATTATATTATTTTGTGTTCAAAGTTTATGATTTATGTATGATAAACTTATGTATGAGCGATTTAGATAGGGCTTGTTAAATCATTAATGTATGGATTTATTGCTATAATCTAAGTTGTAATTGTTAATCTAATTCATTTGTGGAAAACCAATGATTGTGCATCATTAGGGATAGCATTTCATAAGTCAAATAATCCAAGTTTACGTGATTGTTGCTTATATTGACCTATTTTCCTAATTCTTAATGATACTGTCATATTAAATCTAGAGAGCTTATTCTAGGTTCTCTAACAATCAGATCTAATTAAAGAGTTTATTTTTTAATCTAAGGAAAAACTAATATTAACAAAACTTCTTATTAATCCATGGTTAATAGTTTCAAATAGAGGTATAAGAATAACGTTACATTTGATTATACATATTCATGTCAAGATTAAGATTGAACTAAGAACTAGACTTAAACTCATTGATTACTTCTTGCGAATTAGAATTGTTTAATTTAATTTGTCTTTCTTAGTTTCATTTTATTTAATTTCATAAATCGAATTCATTTAAGCCTCCCCCAATCTTTTTACATCGATTATTTCATTATAAAAATTAATCATACTCTCTTTATTGATACGCACCTTTCTTACCACTTTTGTAATTCACTATAAGAAAATTGCAAATTATCGATGGAAACTTACTAATGAAATAATTTTTTTTTTTTGCAAATCAGCAACGGATTTTTCTTTCCATAGGTAAAGTTGTCATAAAAAAGGTAATTTATGATGAGAAATCTTTACCGATGGAAATTAGCGACAAATTAGTGCAAGTCGTCATAAAAATGGGCACCAATGATTCCCAGCAAAAAATATGTACGAAATTTAACGAAGGAAATGAATTTTGTCAGTAATATACTGACAAAACAAAGTTTTTTTGGAAAATTCGATGACGTTAGGTTGTTCTTTTAATTTGGACGTCATTTCCTTATCATGTTTAAGCTAGGGCGTCGAACCCTTCTCCCCATCTGTCGAAGGTGTCTGAAATTTAGTGATTTTTTCCCTCCAACCTCGTTTTCATCATCTTTTCTTATTCTTCGTGTAACATCCCATTTCCCACTTTGTGGCTAGAAAAGTATATATATGAGAGATTAGAAAATGCATTTCATGTTCATGCATTATATGATATGCAAATACACATGAATATTGAACTTAGGCACATTAAAATAATTGTACATGCATTGATTGACATATTCTGGGTGTAATTGTTTATAAATGTGATTATATTGAGAATTGTGGTTTTTATATGTTGAAAACTGATTTGTAGAGTATATTTAGTGATTTAGAATTTTTGGTGAATTTTAGGAAAATTTATGAAAATATGGGTAATTTTTGGACTAGAAAAATGCCAAGTGGCAAGACAAATGATAAATGGTAGTAGAATTTATTGTCAATTGGCAATGGAAAATTTTATAAATGACTTTGAGATGTATTTACATGTGTCATTGAAAATTTAGCGACAATTAAATTAGAAATTGGAGACAAATAGACTAGTTTTTAATAAGGGTCCACATGGGACCATAAGAAAGTGATAAGTGACAGTGACAAGTGTCACTACCACTCACCACTCCTCTCTCTCACGTTTCTTCTCTTCTATGTGACCTTCTCCATTTTCTTCAAGGTCTTCACCTTCTTCATGAATTTTGTTGCCAACCTTCACCAAAATTGAAACTAGCTCTCTCATCTTTCATTTTCCACTTCCTCCATGTTGTCTTCTCCATTTTCCACAAGAAAAACTTAAACATTCTAACCTCGATGAAGAATGTATGAAGCTTGGGAGCTAGGGCTAAGTGTTTTTTTTTCAATATTTGAAGCTAAACCAAGTAAGTTATGCTTTAAATGTCATACGTATGGTTTAATGAAGCTAGAATGATGAGTAAATTAAGATTTGATGACTTGATTATGCAATTTGTATGTATGTGTCGTGGGTGATGAAAAATTGATGTAAATGTCTTGCTGTTGGATATGTATGATGAGTAATAATTCATATATTGTTATAGATATGTTTTTTAGGTAGAATGATCATCATAATGGTGTTAGGATGAGTGCAGAAAATTATTGATGAATGGTGTATGCACATGTTCTGTTTTTGAGTTAATGATCAAATATAGATCATGATTTGTGTGTGAATAATATTGAGTTGAAATGGAGTCGAAAATGAAAAGTAAATGAAGCAGAAAAAGTGATCTTTGTACAAGTTGTGTTAGGTGTAAAATCTGGAAAATTGGAAGATGAGTCATGTTTGTTGTTTCTGTGAAAGCTCACCGTGGCTAACTCCTTGTTTCGCCATGGCCAACTTGAAGGATTTTACGAGGATTCCTTTCGGGATACTTTCGTTTATTCTCTTTCCTGCACAGTTTTATTCTCTTTGAATTTTTCTGTTTTAATGTTTGAGTTTTAATTTGGGATTTTGGCCTTGTTTGTGGATGATTTGAGTTAAATGTTAGTCCAAAATGGGGAATGTGCAAAAAAAAAATATGATCTTTTGAAATCATTTAAGAGAGATTCAGTGATAAATTTGGGACGAAAATGATGAACAATTCTAGAAATTTGATTAATGGAGTATTTTCATTAAACATGCTTCGATATTTTGGAGATATATTGATCTATAGTTATCCAAATGGAATGATTCTTGATTTAGATTAAACTAGAGACATAGAGATACAATTTTTTGAAGAAATTGAATTGTAATTCTATCTCTATAATTCCATAATCTAACTTGGTTTAAGAACAGTCCAAATTATTTGGAGTATAACGTTTGGAGTACTAAGCCAAACTGAATGATCTTGGTGTCATTAGAAACTTAAGACAATGGGGAATATTTTTCTAGAATAAAGTGTTGCCAAATTATTTCATTTTCATTATCAGATTGATCATGTATAGTAGACCTGAAGGTATGTTTAAGGAAAAAAATTTGAATTGACAAAATGAGTTTTGAATTTCAATTTTAATGGTTTTATTGAGGTATAAACCATAAATATAAATGAAACTTATGTGAGTTTGGAAATATGAATGTTTACATGATGAGAATAATAGAGTGATACCCAGGATTGTCATGAACATGCATTGTGCATATTTCATATACATACATGTGCATTAACAAACACTTATAATTGTGCAAAAATGTGATATATGTATATTGGCTGATATAGAGGAGCAATTGGAATGTCAACATCCAGACGTTACCGAAACTTTAAAGGAATAGCTTTAGAAGCAATATGTGAGTAACCTAGACAGTTTCACGTAATTAATTATTTGCTTTAGAATATGTTTTGAATGATGATATGAATGTGATTTGATTATGTTAATTCCAAAAAATGAAGGTCTAAGACTTGATGCATGAATGTGATATTAAAGTGCTACTTGTATGTGAATATGATAAACTAAATGCTTCTTGACATGATTGATTATGAGAGATGCATTCCATACATGAATGCATGATCAGATAATGAGAGTTGTGACCTAAGAAGCCAATGAGCTTAAAGCTCCAAATGTGATTAAAAGCCAAAGGCTCACTATTTAAAATGAGCCCTGTATCCCTATCAGATATGAGAAAGTTTAGGCACTCGGTCACAACAACATAATAATTGGAAAAGAGTCATATGAGCATTTCATATACATTTTACTAAGTATGTTTGATTGATTGAAATGCAAAATTGTCTTACCCTTAAGTGAGAATGTGATATGTGATGATTATGCAAAATGCAAAGATGCGAATTATATGTTATATGTGTGATGCGTTGTATGAATTGAGTGAACCATCGATGATGGTTTCCTAATTGAGTTCACAAAACTTTAGGGGAAAAAGAAGAAATGGCTCAAAGGTCGGTCAGTTGAGATTGGAAGATTAGATAGATCTTTTTGTATATTTCCTCTTTCATGTAGTGTATTTTGTATTAAGATATGATGGTGTTCATATTTGGACGATATTGAAAATTGTCAATGTAAATATTTGGTTTTGTGGAATGAAAGGAGAAAGTTGGGGTTTTTAAAATATGGTGTTTCTCATTATGATGTCTTATAAGAAAATAAAGAATGATGATGCCATATTAAGTGAATGTTGTGATTGAACGTAACGCACCATTACTATAGGTTATGTGTTGGCGCCCAGGTCTTGTTTCCAATCCTGAGGCACCCGTTTGGGGCGATCGGGAGAGATCATGCAAGAGACACATTGAAACCACTCAATGGGTAAGAAATTTAAGAGTCAACGTTTATGGGTTTGCCGCAGCGAAAGTTTGGCTTCGCTCTCTCCCTATTGGCGCAAATGGGCACCTCCAAATTGGGAACAAGACACAGGTGCCAATATGTTTGGTATTAGAGATTAGAGTTTTAAGGATTCCTAGGCTTAGAATATATAGTAGTATGAATTATTATGGTGTGTAATAAATCAGTTGCATTGTTAAATTGATTGATTACATTAAGTGACACGCATACATGTAGGAAATACGATTAAAAATGAAACCTAATGAGAGAAAGAAACAACTAAAATAAAGAAAAACACTTAGCCTGAGTCATCAATGTCGATGTCACCTCCCAATAGGCATCCGAAACTTAGCCTTCCATCGGTCTCTTTAAATAAAATGCTTCAACCCCTCTAAAAATGTCCCCAACCGAAGACCCCTGTAGCACCTCCACTCCTCTCTTCTATCGCAAACTTCTCTCTACTATTCACTGATATGACGAATTAACTTGGTGGTCCACGTATACTATTCAAATCTCATTTAAAAGCCTACTCTTTATTCGACTACTATGCATTTTAAGCCAAAAATGCATCCCATGTCTTGAAACATTTACGTTTCATACACATTGACTGTGTGTCTGTGTGTCTGCGTTTTATTCTTCTATTATCCTCCTATGCTGTCATTTTGCTCATGGATTACTACATGCCTTGTGTTTTGTCTCCTAGCCATTTGTTGCATTTTCTTCATCTTGTTTTGCTATTTTTGTTTCTCTTTCTACCTGTCCATCTTTATTCTCTCCAGCAACCACGAGATTAGTTAAATTAATGTCCTATATGTATGTAAGACATTAATTTCACATTGAAGATGATTTCTATGCATAATCCATGCAGCTCACGTTCATTGCATTTTTTTTCTTATTTTAATTTTCTTCTTGTCTTTTAATTTTCTTCTTCTTTCTCCATGAAGTCAAGTAAAAATTAATCTCTAAAAAATGAATAAAATATAGAGCTTTGACTCACTTTAACTTCTTTGCTTCCAAGTTGTACCTAAAATCACATATGAGTCAAAGTGAGTATCTTAAGCAATTTCATGACAATAATTGCTAAGTATTATAGAATAATTTCATAATCAATTAAACACCTATCAATTTTCTCCATACTTAGCTTTTAGTCGTCCTCGGTCAAAAGGACCCAAAAACATTGACTCATTTCTCACATGTTCCAAGAATATATAATCACAAGCAATGATGAGTTAATTTCAGAAATCATAGCAAGATGTGAACATTCTAAGCTTTTACTCATGATCACTCAACATTCATCATCTTCAAAAACTAAGCAATCTAATGGTAGACTCGAAAAATGTGTTTAAATAAATATATCCACGAGTACACTCAATACCATTCATGATCATAACAATCCACAACTTTGTATATCATTTCATTTCTCCACCACTAAAATTTATATACAAATCCATGAATCAAAGGACTTTTCAAGGTTGTAATGTGGGTAAAGGTAAGGTGAGATGTATTTGGGTTAAGTAACTTGAAAGCCATTAAGCTAGTGAAACAAAACAACACTCAATGTGACATCAAGTGCATAAGTTAACACTCATCAAAACTAGGTACCGCGATTATGATAAATGCAACATTTATGTTTCATAACCTAATTTAACTCTCACACACCAACTACATGAAGCATATGCTAATTCGAAGGAATCACTCATACAATTTATGCCAACAATATATTGAAACCACAAGAGTGAACCTTCCAAGCCAACATCTATCTTATATTTAACAGATTTATATAACACATTCAATACAACTATAGGAAGATGCATTAATTATAAATAACTTTGCAAACTCATATGCACTTCCTCCTTGATAAATTTATTTTTAAAAAAATTTCATTCTTTTTCTTTCTCTTTCTTTCTTTCTTTTTCATTTTCTTTCCTTTCCTTTTCTTGTTCTTTTCTCTTTTCTTTCTTTCTTTTCCTTTCTTTATTTTAACATTAAAAGAAACTATATTAAAATGAGAATTTCAATGATAAGACATAACAAAACATCCCAACATTATAACTAACCCGCACATATGCATACCCCACACTTATACTTTTGTATATCCACAAACTCAACAATCAACAAATGTTCCACTAGCTCCAAGGCTTGGGAAGGACATTTGGATAGGTTAAAGGATGTAATATGGCTAATACACAAAGAAAAGGAAATTAAAGCTCAAGGGAGCTTATTGAAAAAGAAAATCATATAATGGGCAGGCTATTTGGCTAATGTAGTTCGAAAAAGCAAAGAATGCCTAATCATATTCATGTTAATGCATGTGATAAAAATGTAGTCTCAAATAGAAATTCAAGGAAAAATTAGAATCATGAAGGTCACACATTATCAAAAGACAATGAGACTGATATAAATGTGTCAGCCTAATAAGGCTCAAAATCTCACTGACTTTGTCCACCACTAATCACTACACTTCTAAAGATAATGCATATCGACCAATCATAAGAGTAAAAATACATGCTAAAGTTTCCGAGAAATTCTCTAATCGATTCACACTCTAATTATGACTATATAGTCCTAGGAGTAACAGAAAAGAGAACATGTTTGTTTTGTTATTTTATTCTTTCTCTAATTTTGATTGAAAACTTAAAACAAGTAAGAAACAAACCAATAAAAAACAAGCATGCATATAAAAAGAAATGTGAAAATGTAAAGAAAAGAAATTTACTTCCCTTGAGTTGCCTCCCAAGAAGCATCTTTTTTTAGGCTTATTGGCTCAACTCCATGTTTTATCCTCACGTGTCAAAGTTGTGATCTTCAAGTGTCACATGCGGCTCCTCCATATGAGATTCTTTAAGATAGGGTCTTAGTTAATGATCCATCATATTCAACATCTTCCCTATCCTCTGACTTTAAATCTTGACTGAGTCCATGCACTTTGGAATGATCTTAAATGTCTCTTCTCCATTTTCCTCCTCATTTGATTTCCCCAATCTACTATGTAAAGGTGAAAAGTTAGTCTAAAAAACAATCATGAATTCAGTACTTACCTCCGAGATAAATGATATGTTTTTTTCTTATTCGACTCCTCCCCTGCTTCTTCTACCTAAGCAACTCCTTGACTAATGCTCTCAAAATTCTCAAGCTCCTCATCACTCTATAAGGTTTCTGCACTAATGTCCATTAGGTATACCTCGGATTGATATGGCCGCTCCTCTTCCATTTATGATTCTAGGTAGTCAATCCTCGCTGCCATCTCACCCATTTGGCTTGGCATGTTTTACTTTCTAAATGTTATATGCCTCATTTCCTGCTAGAACTATTACAACTATTGTTGTAGGCACTGTTGAAATTGAAGATTATTAGCAATCACAACATTCATCAATTGTTCTAGAGATGTACTTGAGTTTTGAAAAGAAGCTTCTAGTCCACACGAAAATTGTTATGTGTCCTGTAAACTAACATGGAAGTAATTCTGATGATTATCCCATCTATAACAAAAGTTAGGTTAATCAGTCCAAATATTGTTATAGGATTGAGAATATGAGTTATAAAAGAAATCACTTACGTCTATATCGAATTTTTTTAAATCACAAACATGAAAAATGAAAAGATCATAAAATAACTAAAAAGAAATCAATTATGAAAAAATATATAAAAAACACCAATTAAATCACAAATAAAAACTAAAACACCGCACTCCATGGTAACGACGCCAAAATTGACAACGGGTCTAATACTAGTCAAAATAAAATAACTAAACTACTACTATAGGAGTAGTGAGTCTGGCTTGATCCCATAGAGAGTGTGTGTAAAGTTGTTGAAATGAAAGTAACTAGTGCTTAGGTTTAACAAGGGTTTTGGATTTTGAAATAAGAAAATAAAATAAGACTAACCTAATGAAAAACAAATTTAAAAAAACATGTAAAAAATGATAAAAGTGGGAAATTCGATAAGGACCCGATTCTTTGGGTTAATCTCAGCCTACACCCTAATTAAACATATTTCATAGATTTTTTGTTCTTAAACCTCTCCTAGCAACTATTAATCATGGGTTAATAGTTAACCCAAGTTTTTCCTTAAGTTTTGTTTAATCAAGAAATGATCATTAATTAAACTTAACCACTGAATAACCTAGGATACGATATCTAGATTTAAATAGGCAGTAGCATTAGGAATTAGGAAAACCGATTAATTAAGGCAATAATCACATATGATCCGTCATTTAACTTAAGCCATATTATCCCTATTGATTACGAATCATTAGTCGATACACATGAATTTCAACATAACAATTACAGATTACATCAAAATTCTAGCAATGAGTTTGTAAATAAACGATTCAATGAACGCATTAAAATCACCTTTTCATAATACCCAATTCAATCAACACAAGAAAAACATAATCATTTCCTAATGAGAGAAAGAAACGATTAAAACAAAAAAACACTTAACTCGGGTCATTGGCATCGATGTCACCTCCAAATTGGCATTCAGAACTTAGCCTTCCATGAGTCTCTCCAAACAAAGTGCTTCAACCCCTCTAAAAATGTCCCCAACCGAAGAGCCATATGGCACCTCCACTCCTCTCTTCTATCATAAACTTCTCTCTACTATTCACTGATGTGATGAATTAATTGGTAGTCCACGTATACTATTCACATCTCATTTAAAAGCTTCCTCTCTATTATGCTATTGTGCATTTTAAGCCCAAAAATGCGTCCCATGTTTTAAAACACCTGTGATTCATAGACATTGCTTTTGTGTCTGTGTGTCTACATTTTGTACTTCTGTTGTCCTCTTGCGCTACCTTTTTGTTCATGTATTGCTATATGCCTTTCATTTTGTCTCCTAGCCATTTGCTATGTTTTCTTCATCTCATTTTTTCATTTTTGTCTCTTTTTCCAACTTTCCATTTTCATTCTCTCCACCAACCATAAGATTAGTTAAATTAATGTCTTGTATGTATGTAAGAAATTAATTTCATATTGAAGATAATTTCCATGCCTAATCCATGCAGCTCACGTTCTTTGCATTTTTTTCTTTTAATTTTCTTCTTGTCTTTTAATTTTCTTCTTCTTGCTCTATAAAGACAAGTAAAATATAATCTTTTGAAAATGGGAAAAATATAAAACTTTGACTCACTTTAACTTCTTTGATTTCGAATTTGACCTAAAATCACATATAAGTCAAAATGAGTATCTTAAGCAATTTCATATCAATAATCGCTAAGTGTTATGGAATAATTTCAAAATCAATTAAGAACCTATCAATTCGCCCATACTTAGCTTTTAGTTTTCCTCAAGCAAAACATTAAAATTAAGCTCAAAGACCCAAAAACATTAACTCATTTATCATATGTTCCAAGAATATATAATCACAAGCAAAGATGAGTGACTTTCAAAAATCATAGCAAAATATCAACATTCCAAGCTTTTACTTATGACCAATCAACATTCATCATCTTCAAAAACTAATCAATCTAATAATAGACTCGAAAAATGTGTTTAAATAAATATATGCATGGGTACACTCAACACCATTCATGATCATGGCAATTCACAACTTTGCATATCATTTCATTTCTCCACCACTAAAATGCACATGCAAAATCATGAATCAAAGGACTGTTTAAGGTTGTAATGTGGGTAAAGGTAAGGTGAGATGTATTTGGGTCAAGTAACTTGAAAGCCATTAGGCTAGTGAAACAAAACAACACTCAATATGACGTCAAGTGGACAAGTTAATACTCATCAAAATTGGGTACTGTCAGCTATGACGATTGCAACATTTATATTTCACAGCCCAATTCAACTCTCACACACTAACTACATAAAGCATATACCAATTTAGAGGAATCACCCATACAATTTATGCCAACAATACATTGAAACCACAAGAGTGAATGTTTGAAACGAACTTCTACCTCATATTTAAAGACTTAAATAACTCATTCAATATAACTCTAGGAAGATGCATTAATTATAAATAACTTTGCAAACTCGTATGCACTTTCTCCTTGATAAATTTATTGAAACAAAAATTTTCATTCTTTTTTCTTTCTCTTTCTTTCTTTCTTTTTCATTTTCTTTTCTTTTTTTTCTTGTGCTTTTCTCTTTTCTTTCTTTCTTTTCCTTTCTTTATTTTTAACATTAAAAAAAACTATATTAACATGGGAATTTTAATGATAAGACATAATAAAATATCCCAATATTATAACCAACCTGCACATATGCATACCCCACACTTATACTTTTGTATATCCATAAACTCAACAATCAACAAATTTTCCACTAGCTTTAAGGCTTGGGAAGAACATTTGGTTAGGTTAAAGGATGTAATATGGCTAATACACAAAGAAAATGCAATTAAAGCTCAATGGGGCTTATCAAAAAAGAAAATCATATAATGGGTAGTCTATTTAGCTAATGTAGTTCGGAAAAGCAAAGAATGCTTAATCATATCCATGTTAATGAATGTTATTAAAATGTGGTCTCGAATAGAGATTCAAGGCGTAATCATGATTTACATATCATGAAGGTCACGCATTATCAAAAGATAATGAGACTGATACGAAAGTGTCATTCTAATAAGACTCAAATCTCACCGACTTTGTTTACCACAAGTCACTACTCTTCTAAAGATAATGTTTATCGACTAATCACAAGAGTAAAAATACATGCTAAAGTTACCAAGAAATTCTCTAGTCATTCACACTTTAATCATGACTATATAGTCTTAGGATCAATAGAAAAGAGAAAATGTTTATTTTGTTGTTTTATTGTTTCTCTAATTTTGATTAAAAACTTTAAACAAGCAATAAATATACCAAAAAATTAAAAAAAAATGAAAAAATGTAAAGAAAAGAAATTTACATCCCTTGGGTTGCCTCCCAAGAAGCGTCTTTTTTTAGTGTCACTGGCTCGACTCCATGTTTCCTCCTCACGTGACAGAATTGTGATCTTTAAGTGTCACATGTGGCTCCTCCACATGAGGTTCTTCAGTATAGGATCTCAGTTGAAGATCCGTCATATTCAACATCTTCCCTATCCTCTGACTTTAAATCTTGACTGAGTCTATACACTCTGGAATGATCTCAAATGTCTCTTTTCTTCCTCATTTAATTTCCCTAATCTACTATGTAAAGGTGAAAAGTTAGTCTAAAAAATAATCATGAATTCAGTACTTACCTCTGAGCTGAATGATATGTCCTTTTCTTATTCGACTCCTCCTCTACTTCTTTTACCTAAGCAACTCCTTGAGTAATGCTCTCAAAATTCTCAAACTCCTTATCACTCTGTAAGGTTTCTACACTAACGTCCATTAGGTATACCTCGGATTGATATGATTGCTTCTCTTCTATTTGTGATTCTAGGTAGTCGATCCTCGCTGCCATCTTACCCATTTGGCTTAGCATGTTCTAGTTTCTAGATGTTATATGCCTTATTTCTTGCTAGAACTGTTACAAATATTGTTGTAGGTGTTGTTGAAATTAGATATTGTTAGCAATCATATCATTCATCAATTGTTCTAAAGATGTATATGAGTTTTGATAAGAAGCTTCTGATCCACATGGGAATTGTTGTGTCCTGCAAACTATCATGGAAGTAATTCTGATGATTATCATATCCATAACAAAAGTTAGGCTAATCAGTCCAAACATTATTATAGGATTAAGAATATGAGTTATAAAAGAAATTACTTCCATCCATATCGAATTTTTTTTAATCACAAAGATGAAAAAAGAAAATATCATGAAATAACTAAAAAAAAATCAATCATGAACAAATATATACAAACAACCAATTAAATCACAAACAAAAACTAAAACACCACACTCCCTGGAAATGACGCCAAAATTGACAACGCGTTGTAATCCTTGTTAAAATAAAATAACTAGACTACTACTATAGAAGTGGTGAGTCTAGGTCGATCTCATAGAGAATGTGTGCAAAGTTGTTGAAATGAAAGTAACTAGTGTTTAGGTTTAACAGGAATTTTGGATTTTGAAATAAGAAAATAAAATAAAACTAACCTAATGAAAACAAATTAAAGAAAACATGCAAAAAATGATAAAAGTAGGGAATTCAGTAGGGATCCGATTCTTTGGTTCAGTCTCGGTCTACAATCGAATTAAGCATATTTCATTGATTTATTGTTCTTAAACCTCTCCTAGCAACTATTAATTGTAGGTTAATAAATAATATGAGTTTTTCCTTAGGTTTGTTTAATCAATAAATGATCGTTAAGTAAACCTAACTACCGAATAACCTAGGTTACGATCTCTAGATTTAATTAGGAAGTAGCATTACGAATTAGGAAAACCGATTAATCAAGACAACAACCATATACGACGTGTCATTTAACCTAGCTCGTGTTTTCCTTAATGATTATGAACCATTAGTCACTACACATGAGTTTCAATATAATAATTAAGGATTACATTGAAATTCTAGCAATGGGATTGCAAATAAATGATTCAATAAATGCATTAAAATCATCTTTTCACTATACCCAATTCAATCAACACAAGATAACATAATCAATTCCTAATGAGAGAAAGAAACAACTAAAAAAAAAACACTTAACCTAGGTCATGAACATCGATGTCACCTCCGAACTGGCATTAGGAACTTAGCCTCTTATAGGACTCTCCAAACAAAATGCTTCAACCCCTCCAAAAATTTTCCCAATTGAAGACCCCTGTAGCGCCTCCACTCCTCTCTTCTGTCACAAGCTTCTCTCAACTATTCACTGATGTGATGAATTCACTTAATGGTCCACATCTACTATTCATGTCTCATTTAAAAGCATCCTCTCTATTCTACTACTGTGCATTTTAATCCCAAAATGCATCGCATGTCTTGAAACGTCTACATTTCACAGACATTGTCTTTGTGTTTGTGTTTTTGTAGCACGTTTGCATGTCGTCTACATTTTGTTCTTCTACTTTCCTCCTGTGTAGTTGTTTTGGTCATGGACTACTGCATGCCTTACGTTTTGTCTCCTAGCCATTTGCTATGTTTTCTTCATCTTGCTTTGCTGTTTTCTCTCTTTTTTGAGTTGTTTATCTTCATTCTCTCTAGCAGCTATGAGATTAATTAAATTAATGCTTTGCATGCTTGTAAGATAATAATTTCATGTTGAAGATAATTTCCATGCATAATCCATGCAGCTCATGTTCTTTGCATTTTTTTCTTCTTTTAATTTTCTTCTTATCTTTTAATTTTCTTCTTTTTACTCCATGAAGGCAAGTAAAAATTAATCTTCAAAAAATGGGCAAAATATAGAGCTTTGTCTCACTTTAACTACTTTGCTTCTAAATTGTACCTAAAATTATATATGAGTCAAAATGAGTATCTTAAGCAATTTCATGTCAATAATTACTAAGTGTTATGGAAAATTTTGATAATCAATTAAGCACCTATCAATATGCATTGGAGCAGTAAAAGTAATACATTATCTTGAAGCAATTATTCACTAAGATGTTAAATTTGCAAAACATATTGCTAAATGAGAATCTCATGGCTAAATTAGTTGATTTTGGGATTTCAAAAACTAGTCCTAAGATAGATCAGACTCATATTAGTATTACAGTAAAGGATGCTTTGGGTATCTTGATCTAAAGTACTTGATAAGGAAATAAATGATAAAAAGTTTGATGTCTACTCTTTTGGAGTGTGCATGTTTGAAGTTCTTTGTGGTATCATTGACCCTTTACTTCCAAAAGAAAAAGCAAAGTTAGTTGAATGGGTAACACAATGTCAAAGGGAAGAAATAGTTGATCATATGCCCCAAGGTCAAGTAACCCTGGGGTCTGAACAATTTCATGGAGATTTTTCAAAAATGCTTGGCATAACACAAGATCGATAAGTTGTTGATAGGAGATGTGTGGAATCTTGACTATGCACTTTAACTCTAGATAAACGAGTAAAGATCATGTCTCAAAAAATTGCCAATCACACTAATTATTCATGCCAAAGCTTTCAGAGCATTGTAACTATTGGAAAGCTAGCATAGAAAGCATGAATGACCTTATTGGTGTTTCGATGAGCAAAGTATTTACCCAAATGGTGGGAGAGGAAATGAGATTGACCCATGAAAATCCTAGATTTCTAGCCTGATGATGTGGAATTCTTATAGTTAAGTCCAGGCCCTAGCCATAGGCAAGGGCAAGAAGGGCACCTAACTAGGGTCTATTATCATGAAAATCAAAATAGGTAATAAAAGGCCCCTTATTTTACCTTATTAAGAGCAATAAAAAGGCTCCTATTTTACCTCTTTTCATTCTTTATGAGGGCCCACTCTTGACCCTCATAAAGAACAAAAAGAGGTAAAATAGGTGCCTTTTTTGACTTTGCCAAGTGATAAGTGAAAACTATAACATATTTTACATCTCTATTTTACATTGTTTTAAATCATTAACATAGCACATTTGGGAAAAAATTGTTGCATTTTATTATTAATAACTCAAGTTATTTAGTTTCATATTTTATCTAAAAAGATTAAATTTTGTTAAATATTTCCTGCAGACATGATGGAGCTTGAAGAAATAAAATGCAATGGCTAAGAATCAACTCACGTGTACATTGGATGCATATATGGTGAAGAAATGACCATGAGAACAAAATACATGCAACTTGTAGTGAAACGATGTGCAACATAGAGGAGGACACAGCCAAAAGTGCAAGCCAAGTAATAACCCTATGCACTTGAATAAAATGCAACGTCTAACACACAGCATGAGCCAAAAACGACAACTTAGGAAGGATGTCCCAAAAGCATAAAACGCAACACAGGAGAATATTTGGCAAGTAGCAAAGATGTTGTCATTGGAGGCAAGAGTTTTGCGTAGGTTTTAAAATAAATGAGAACAGAAGACAGCTGGGGGAAAGGGTGGAGGCACGAATAGTTTGTGTGACCCAACAAGTTAAATCGTCACATCAAAGCTACAGTATTAGGGGTAAAGGCAAAAGAGAGTTAGAAAGAGAGGGGGTGATACATTATGAATAGTGCCTTAGACCATCAGTCTTAATTCGTCACATTGGTGAATAGTGAGAGCTGTGTGAGAGAGTGGCGTGAAACAGAAGAGAGGGATGCGCAGTAAAGAGAGTCAAAGGGGGTTTCGACTAGGGACAGTAAATAGGGGTTGAAACATTTTTCCTAGAGAGATCCATAGAGGGTTAGACATCCCGATACCAGTTCAGAGGCAACATCAATGTCGATAACCTACGTTAAGTATTTTTATTGTTTTATTATTTCTTTCTCTCATTAGAAATTGATTGTGTTATCCTATATTAATTGATTTTGGTATTATGTATGGATAATCAGATTTTCGTTATCGTTTGGTTATTTGTGTATAAACCTATTGGGTATTGTGAAAAGATGATTTTAATGCATTCATTGAATCACTTAATTGCAAACTCATTGCTAGAATTTCGATAGAATTCGTAATTGTTATGTTGAAATTCATATGTAGCGACTAATGATTCGTAATCATTAGGGATAACATGACCTAGGTTAAATGATGCATTGTATGTGGTTATTTCCTGGATTATTCAGTTTTTCTAATTCGTAATGCTACTGCTTAATTAAATCTAGAGATTGTATCCTAAGTTATTCGATGGTTAGGTTTAATCAACTATCATATCTTAATTAAACACTACCTAATGGGAAACTTGGGTTAATTATTATCCCATGATTAATAGTTTCTGGGGGAGGTTTGAGAACAACAAATCAATGAAATATGCTTAATTAGGGTATAGGTCGAGAGTGAACCAAAGAATTTGGTCCCTACCGAATTCTCCACTTTTATCATTTTTGCATGTTTTCTTTAATTTGTTTTTATTAGTTTAGTTTCATTTTATTTTCTTATTTAAAAAATTCCAAAACCCCCAAACCTAAACACTAATTAATTTCATTTTAATAACTTTACACACACTCTCTGTGGAATCAACCTAGACTCACCATTATTATAGTAGTAGTCCAATTATTTTATTTTGACTAGTGTTATGATACACTATCAATCTTGGTGTCGTTGTCGGAGAGTATGATGTTTTAGTTTTTATTTTTGATTTAATTCGTGTTTCGTATATATTTTTTGGTAATTGATTTCTTTTCAGCTATTTTGTGATCTTTTCATTTTCTGTTTCGTGTTTTAAAATTTTTTTGATATGAATGGAAGTAATTTCTTTTATAACTCATATTCTCAATCCTATATCAATGTTTGGATTGATCAACCTAACTTTTGTTATGGATGGGATAATCATCAGAATTACTTTCATAATAGTTTGCAGGACACACAACAATTTTTGTGGGACTAGAAACTTCTTTTCAAAACTTAGGTACATCTCTAGAATAAATGATTAATATTATGGCTGCTAACAATCTTCAAATTCAACAACATATGTAGCAGTTTCAATAAAATATGCAACAGCTGTTTTGGCAAGGTATATAGCAAATCCGATAGGATGCTCTAAAATTCTAATAAGATGCATTGCCTCGATGGGGAGATATCAATCATCTGGAACCGCAAACTGAAGAGGAGTAGCTGTATCAACCTGAGGTGTACCCAATGGACGTTTATATAGAAACTTTACAAAGTGATGAGGAGCTTAAAAATTTTAAGGTCAATCATGAATGAATTGCTTGTGTAGAAAAAGTTGAGAAGGAGCTCAAAACCAAAGTGGACACATCTTTTAGCTCAAAGGTAAGAACTGAGTCCATGATTATTTTTTAGACTAACTCTTTACCTTTACATAATAGATTGGAGGAATTAAATGATGAAGAAAAAGGTGAAAAGACGTTCAAAATATTTTTGAAGTCTATGGACTCAACTGGGATTGAGAATCTGAGGATAGGGAAGACGTTGAATAAGGATGATGATCAACTAAGACCCTATTCGGAACTACCTTGCATGGAAGTGACACTAACTGTAATACCTAAAGATCACAATTTCGTTATGTGAGGAGAAGGAGGAGTTGAGCTAGGGACCCTAAACAAAAGCACTTCTTAGGAGGCAACCCAAGGGAAGTCAATTTCTTTTCTTTTACTTTTTTGTACTAGTTATATTATACATGCGTGTCGTTTATTGGTTTATTTTTGCTTGTTTTAAGTTTTCAATCAAAATGAGAGAAATAATAAAACAAAAAAGAAACATTTACTCATTTTTTATTGCTTCTAGGATTATTTAATCATGAGTAGAGAATGAATTGACTAGAGAATTTCATAGAAACTTTGGTATATACTTTTGCTATTATGATTGGTTGATGTGCATTATCTTTAGAAGAGTAATGACTAGTAGTAGATAAAGCCAGTGAGATTTTAAAATTTAGTAGACTTAAACATTCATATCAGTCTCATTGTATTTTGATAATTTGTGACCTTCATGACATCTATGTTAGATCGGAAAAGAAAAACATGCAAGATTTGGTTAAATGGTAGATTTCAAAACTTTTTTAGAAATCATAACACAACGGGAGCAAAATAACCAAATCAACATGCCACCAAACATGATATAGTATATGGAAAATAATTATCATAAGAATAAGATGGAGATTATATTGCCGACTCCTTCGCTACAGCTTTAACTCCTCGCTATGCTATCCTATCCTCAGCAATGTATCCTCTCCAAGGTGATGTATCCTCTTCTTCTTGTTATTGTTTCCTCTTTTTGATATTGTATCCTCAACCAATCTGATCTACCACTTGTTCTTCTTGGACAACTTGGTTAATAAGATCCTTTGGTGGGAAAGGAGAAGAAAACTTTGGAGGAGATTTTTCTTAGAAGAAGTCAAAGATGAGACACCTTCTCATACAAATTTCGGCTAACACATACATGAAAGAAGAGAGAGTTCAAAAATGCAAGAACACCTCTCTATCACCTTGTCAATTTCAGTTACGCGTGAAAAGAAAGAAGAGGAAGAGCATCCAATGCATCACTCCTTTCTTTAATCAAACATTAAAAAAAGTCATTAAATGAGACTCTTCTCATTTGTTTTAAGATGGCTATATGAAAAGACTAATAACCTAAAATGACATGTCAATTTCAGTTTTAGTGATGAAAGAAGGAAGATCATTCATTAACACCTCTTTCATTTTTAATCAAAAAAATTATAAAAAGGTTACATTACATGCAATCATTAAAAGACAACCATTAAACCATTTAATGGTAAGATCGTTACTCCATTTAATGATGATAATGCATGATGAATACCATCTTTATTTAGCAATTCAATGCTAAATGTGCAGCTACACATTCAGCCATTAAAAACCAAAATTCCCTTTCATTTCTTTAAGAATTTTGTTTTAATATAATTAATCTAATCAATTAAATTAAACCAAAGTCTAGCCCATTTCTAAATGTTCATTTGGGCTTCTAATTAACCATTAATTAGAGCAAGTCCAACATTTAATCATGGGCTTTAAAACCTCTATTTATATTTCTTACTTTGCTTGATAACCTTCCTTGAAACCAAGTGGGGAATCATATTGGACTTAGATAATTCAAGCTCTAATAAGCCCAGAAGTAATTTAATCTCATTAGAATTAATTCTAACTTTTTAACTAAATGTCATTCCACTAAAGATAATTAGTTGAACTCTTGAATTACTAAATATTATGAGAACATATATTTTAAATAATATGTCCAATTGCCCTTATGTTGGTTTTTCCTTCTAGATCTCCCATTTTACTTTATATGTTGATTAACACACAAGATCTCATGTTGGTGTTAAGACTTGATAGGTAGCTAGTCCTTCAAACTCCTTGAATCAGTTTAATCACCAATCTTCATAAAACATCAAGAAGTGATGATATCACTATAAACTCTTTATTTGAGTGAATGTTCTCTTATACATGTTTCAATTAATAATTCCAACATGCAGACATTGGATTAATACTCTGTAAAAATTCATTCTGATCATGTCAAGAATTATAATGAAATACATATGAGTTCAACACTCATCAAAATTGTGGTCCATAATAAGAAAATGCTAAAATGTATGTTTTAAGACTAAAGTAATGGCCTACTTTATTCTTGAAAACATACTTGATTCCAGATTCATTTAATAGCGCTATTATCGATAGTCGACTACTATCATGATATGAAATTCATCATTCCCTTAAAGTAAACTCCTTTCCTTACACGGAAATAAATTGCAACACTACAGTTTAAACCATAATCAAGCGATCAACTTGATTATTCAATTGTGAATCCATTATTTTATATTCTTGTAATATACATGTTTTCCATACATCTCTATGTATATGTATATTACTTACAAAAGAATCTCGGTACCTTATGATTAGATATATAATGCTCATAAAAACCAAACTCTTTTGTTTTATTAATAATAAATATTTTTATTACAAAACTATAACCGAAAAATTTAATTTACATGTAAACACACTTGCTTTCCAGAGCATTATATTTACATAAATCTAACAATCTCCCACTTGCCCCAAAGCATGTTTGACATATCCCTCATTCCCATCCCTGCTAGGTGACCCTTAAAACTCTTTTGAGATAGTGTCTTCGTAAACGGATTAACAAGGTTTTGCTCTGTGGGAATCTTTACCACATTCAACTCTCCCTGTTATATTATCTCCCATATAGGATGATACTTTCGGTCAACGTGTTTGGTAGCTTTGTGGTTTTGAGGTTCTTTAAAAAGCCTAAGTGTGCTCATGCCCCAAACATGCTCTCCTAAACGACCCCTCACTTACTTTAATGAAAACTTTGTCAATTCAACTTCGAATGGTACCAATTTTTATGTAGAGAAAGATATATGTCTTAGGAATCTATTGGTCTAAGAGCCATCTCAATTAGAGGTCGGATGAGGGAGTTATGCCCAAAGGAATAGACTATGTTCACACCCTAAACCATTTTGGACCTCTCATGGCGCGATCGCCATAACTTTCAATCTAGAAGTCGGATTGAGTTCATTTTTAGACCATTATAAAGAACATATCTAGGCCTACAACTCGCATGAAGACCAAAAAATGAGATTCGGCCTCCAACCATGTTAAAAATAACAATCTATCCCGTGAATGTCCGTTAAACGGACATACATGTCCGTTTAACGGAGATGCATCGAGCTTAAGA
>JANIJH010076680.1:0-20287 GCA_024520975.1 Erythroxylum areolatum | reverse complement strand
AAATCTTAGTAGATTTCATATGATGATATTGAAAATTTTCAACTCAATATAACTAGTACTTGTAAGCCAATTCAACAATAATATATATTATAATTATAAATAAACTGAATGTAGAAGAATAGATGTACCTCCTTCCATTGACATTGTTGTTTGGAAATTTTTGTGTTTTTTTTGAAGTTCTTCTAAGCTTTTAGTCCCAAATTGATGGTGTATTTTTTGCAGGGTAAAGGAACTTAGGGACTCAAAACTCTGTGAGTGCAAAAATATATCAATGTGCTCCCATCAAACACATTGGTAATTACCACAAAATAAAAAATTATTATCCACTATTACTAAATGTTAGACCAAAAATATCTCATATACTCCCACTTAGTTTATACATTTAAGTTGGTATCAAATCCTAACCCGATCTACATTTAATATATGAATCATAGCAATAGGTCCTAAAGTAGTTCAGTATTATCTTCTATGTATTACAATGTAAACCCAGATGTGATAACATTACTTAATAAATAAATAATATGTTTATTCTAGTTCCAAAATAATCATTTTTCTCAAAATTCACTAATGCGTACCATAATATGAGAAAATATTATAAGAGTTTCACGGAAACAATGTTATTCATGCAATGAAAACTATATAATGGAACCCAATCCTATTCTAACAACATGATCCTTGAACTTTATTAGTGGCATGCCTTTTGTCAAAAGATCAATTGTCATTAATTAAGTGTTAACGTGTTCAACGACCACTTTCTTTTCCTTAACATGCTCTCCTATAGATAAATACTGACTGTTGATGTGTTTACTCTGACTACAACTCTTGTTATTTTTAGCCAGAAAATAGCAACTGAATTGTCATAATAAATTCTCAATGGCCTTGAAATTGATTCCACGAGTCTAAGCCCATATATAAAACTCTTTAGCCATACACCATGTCATCTATCCTAAATGAAAAGAAACAAACTTAGTATTAATGATGAAAGTAGTAGTCAAAGACCGCTTGTCACCCCTCCAAGATATAGTTCTATAGGCAAACATGAAGATATAACCTGATGTTGATTTTCGTGAATCAATACACCCAGCAAAATTTGAATTTGAGCACCCAGAAAAAATTGAATTTGATTAACCTATTACCTTTAAATTTGTAAGCATGTAATCTTTGGTCCTTTGAAAGTACCCCAACACTTTCTTTACAACTCCTAAAATGATCTAATTTTGAGTCACTCTGATATCTGCCTAACATTACAACATCAAATTCAATGTTAGATCTTATACAAACCTGAGCACTACTTATCACCCCTCCAAGATATGGCTCCATAGGTAAACATGAAGATGTAACCTGATGTTGATTTTCGTGAATTAACACACCCAACAAAATCTGAATTTGAGTACCCTGTTACCTTTAAATTTGTAAGCATGTAATCTTTAGTCCATTGAAAGTACCTTAACACTTTCTTTACAGCTCCCAAATGATCTAATCCTGGGTCAATATAATATCTGCCTAACATTCCAACATCAAATTTAATGTCAGGTTTTATATAAACCTAAGCATACATCAAGCTTCTGAGTGTAAAAGTAATGGAATGTTTTTCATTTGTTCCCTTTCAAAATCATTTTTTGGGCATTGGTACAATTGAACCTATCTCCTTTCACAATGGGAGCTACACTTGGTGAGTACTCATTCATCCAAAATCTCTCTAAAACTTTATTAATATGAGGTTTCTTAAGAAAAAATCCAAAATACCATGGAATCTGTCTTAATAGATCTTAATGACTATGACATAAAACGTATCAACCATATCTTTTATTTAAAAACTCTTAGAGAGAAATTATTTCATGTCATGCAACACACCCTTATAATTTTTTTGGAAATTAAAATAAATTATATTAACAAGGCAGAAACTTGTACACGATCCTCACCAAGGATCCTGTAGTCAAAACTACTCTACAAAACACAAAAATACAACAATTATAATAAAAGATTTAAATTAACCATAGTGATATGAGTTCATGGTTGATGAGGTCCTGTTTCCTGTTAGCTGAGATAGTCTCTCTAATCAAGTTGAAAATTATATCGGCAAGTTCAAATTTATGCTACTCAACGTTATTATAGATTCTCCTGTTTCTTTCCCTCCAAATATAATAGATAACCATCTGGAAAGAAGTCTTGATTAGTAGTCCATCCTTATAACCAGGTTTAGCATACTGAATGATAGATTCCAACACATCATCCTATACAAATGAGAACCTTAGGAGACAAATCAAATTTAAAATTCTGTTTCACACCGATTTCCTCTAACTACATTCAAAGAACAAATGATTTCTTATCTCATTTACGTGTTAACATAAGACACATAAGGGGTCATAGGAACCAAACCAATAGTCTTTAGTTCTTAATTTGTTTTTGATCACTAGTAATAAAAAAATGGTAGCTTTGGGCATAGAACCTAATTCCACACTATATCTACCCATTGAACTGATTCCCATGGCTCAACCAGTAAGTTGTGAGCAGATCTATTATTGAACATTCCACTTGAATGTAAAGTCCATATTAACTTATCCTTCCTACTTACATTTGACATCTCTAGTAAGTAATTCTCCAGTATATGAAAATGATGTAGAGTATGAAGTCTATCCCACTCCTAGTTGAGTTGTGCAACTGTAGTGCCTTAAGGATCCTATTCCTTAACACTTGAAGATTCTCAAGCAACCACAAAGGGCTAAAATTTGACCAATTATCATACCACATCCAAATGTCTTCTCCATCCCTAGCCTAGACTTCAAGCAAAGATAAACCAGTTCCCTAAGATTTAACATACCCTTAAAAATCCACAAATAATAATGGTTACATTGTAGTTGCAAGCAACTTTAAGTTTAAAGGTGGAAAATCGGCACCCATTTAACCCACAAGGCTTCCTTATCCACAAATAATCTCCAAATCCTTTTAAGAAGCATAACCTGTTGCATTTAGGGAATATAAATGACACTCAAATCCCCATGCATCTTAGGAAGGATAATTTCACTCCATTTCACTTTGGCGCCTTTAAAATTCTCTATTTTTCTAGGCTAGAGAAACGATTTTAATACTTTTACTCCATATCCTTGATCACTTTCTTTGGAAGTACCAAATGGGCTGCCTAGTTTGTATGCATACTATTTAATACAGAAGTGAAAAGAGTGACTCTAGTAGCTAAAGACAAGAATCTATTATGCCAAGAAAGGATTCAAGCTTTCAATTTTTCTATCAAAGGAGTAAAATTTGAATACTTAGGCTTACCAATGGTAACAGGGACTCCTAAATAGAGAAAAGGGATTCCCTATCTTGCAAAGCCCCCATATTACTTATCCATTTTGGATTTTGAATATCAAAAGACACGTACACCCCACTCTTCTGCTCATTTATCTTCATACCCACCAAAAAAGTTGACATCATGTTCATCATCATTGTAATATCTTGAGCTTCAGCCTTGCAAAACAAGAACACTTTGTCAGCATAAAGAAAGTGGTGCACTTTCAACTCCTGACATTTATAATGATATTGGAACAAACCATTACTAGCCATAAGTTTAGAAACAAGTCTTAAAAAATACCTCTATAGCCAGAATGAATAGGTAAGGGGAGAGAGGATACCCTTACATGATCCCTCTCATATCAGAAAAAGACCTCATTGGAATCCCATTCACTAACACACTCATCGATGTAGTTTGGATACATTACAGAATCCAATGTCAAAACCTTTCCGATAGACTGATTGCTTCCAAACATAACTTTAAGTATGCCCAGCTAACAGTATCATAGGCTTTGAATAAATCTAGTTTTGAAGCATAAATTTTAATAGGCTTCCTAGTATGATACTCCTCTAACAACTCTAACAAAAATAGTATATTGCCACCAATGCTTCTTGACGGTAAAAAAGCACCCTGAGCCTTATTGACCACCTTTGCCAACACCACTTTCAATCCCTCTGCTAGTAAAGTAGCAATAATTTTATAGACTATTGAGCAACAAGAAATTAGGCGGTAATCTATAATTATCAATGGCCTTTCGATCATAGGAGCTGGATAAATAAACACATGGTTAATCTCCTTTAGCAAAGAACCAAAAGAAAACAACTCCAATACAGCCTCCGTTAAGAGAGGCCCCATAATGTCCCAAGTTTGTTGGAAAAAAACCAACTAAAAACCCATTAGGACTTGACACCTTAGAACTATGTAACTAAAACACCACCTCTTTCACTGAAGTGATGTTTATGGTGTAGTGAGCATCTCCTACATCGATTGATTTGGACATTTCCTACCCTAAGCCCACTTTGTTGGATTATTGTGCTCTGTATTAAGTTGGCAAAGTAACTACGAATATGATTAGAAAGCTGCTATTGCTTAGAAATAAAATTACCCATCTCATCCTTCTATTCTGTGATGGTATTTCGTATTCCTCCATGCCAATAAAAAAGCTTGAAAGAATTTAGAATTGACATCCCCATTTTTAAGCCAAGTCTTTTAAGCTTTCTATCTCATAATAGAATTCTATAATCTTAAATCTTCTCCGTTTCTTGAATCCGTAAGCTGACATTATGAGGATCCAAATAACACTGATGTTAAATATTTGTCAAAGCTTTACTCAACTATTTCAAATCCTTAAACTTTGCTTTAATAAATTGTTTGGTAGTGTTAAACCATTAAAGAATAAAAAAGGAGCACCTATATTTGTACCAAAACTCAACTGACATATCAAAATAGAAGCATGATTTGAACATAATGGATCCCCAAAGAAAGTTGATGCTCTAAGGAAGGATTTGAGTCAGATGTGATTCACTAATGCATGGTCTAATTTTTTCCTTAAGAAAAAATTCCCCTATAGTTTATTATGCCATGTGAACCATCTCACTAATCCTCTAAAGTCCACTAAATCAACTCGTTGAAGTAGCTAAGTAAGCTCCCTCTCTATTCCATCATAAAAACCTACACCTCCCTCAACTTCATCTGAATTTAAACAATAATTGAAGTCTCCCAGAACTAACAATGGAAGTTGCATACCCGAATGAATTGCCCTCAAGTCCTCCCACAACTTAGCCTTTTGAAAATCAAAATTAGAAGCATAGATAATTGTAACTTCAAAATGAGACCCTCCTATTAGCTAACAATGTAAATGAATGTATTGCTCACTCATTTAGACAATATGAACCTCAACCAGATCCTTATTAAACCAATAAAAAATTATGCCATTATAATGATAATAATGGTTAGAAAAACACTTCCATTTTGCACCCAAAAAATCCAAACCTTTCTTAACCAAACCATTCTTTATTTTAGTCTTTAAGAGCCCCACCAAAATCAGTTTTTGCTCTGCTACCACTTCTTATACCATCAACTTCTTAATGGGTTCATTTAACCTCCTTGTATTCCATACTAATATCGACATCTATGGGAGCCTGTTAGAAAAGACATTTAAGGGATACAACCCTTTTATTCTTCTTCTTCTTACCCTTTTTCTAACCCTTACCCTTACTAGTAACTACTACAATAGGCATAGAATGAGCCGCATCTTCAAAATCTAACTCTATTTCCTTACCTATAATAGTAATTGGTTTCGAAGCTTCTATTGGAACATACTCTATAGAATTGGAATCTCCCTGAGTATGAGCTGATTTTAAACCATTTAGCCAACCCTCTACTCTCAGGGATTCAGAATTAATAGGAGGACAAGTATGAGAAGGCCCTCATATAATACCTCTACTCCCTGCATTTACAACAGTACTTTTTGGAATAACCTCAAGATTGACCGACAACGATGGAGATCAATCAACATTTTTAACCAAAACTTGCATTGTCTCCACATAATCTGCTAACCTCTTCCCTCGTACCCTAATCTCCCCCTAGAATTTAACTTATCTCTCGAGGCCACTTGGTCCACCTTACCATCATTTTTACCACCCCTAATTGCCTCATTGCATTATTTAGTATTAGAAGGACCCTCCTGTCCTAAGGAAGCGAACTTTTCTAACAAAAAATTCCTCCTACATCCCTGATTGAAAAACTCTACCTATAGTTGCCTATTTCTTTTTAGATAGCAAAGGTGTCCATGAATATGAAAAAGTAATCTCATCCCTTACCAGATCCTTAGTTTCTCTAAGTCTTAGAATAGGCAGAGTCTTAAGTAATGGAGCGATCTTAGGAATCGTTATATAGATTTACCCAAAGCATTGGCCAAATGACTCAGACCTTCAACCGTCCAATATTACATAAGTAAACCATAAATCTGCACACATAAAGGGATAAATTCAATTGAGCCCTTGTCCAAACCAAACTAGGTTTCCATTACTGCGAAAACAGGGTTGATCCTTAATATTCCATGACCCCTGTTCTATAATCTTAGAAAAATTAGATTTCACCGAGAAGTTGAACATCATCGAACCATCCTCCCAGAACATAACCTTTTCAAGGCCTTTTTTACCCCAATGAGCCTTAGCCCAAGCATTAACAACAGGGAAAGCCAACCTATTAGACCAGAAAAAACTAACTAGAGCATTTGACCAAGCCCCAACTCCCACTTATAACACACCCCAATAATTGGTTACAAGTAATATGTTATTTGCATATAATATAAGAAAACATATCTTACTCTCACAAACCTTTTGGTATATATATTGATCCATGATAGTTTCTTCAAAACCAAATGATGAGATAACATCATGGAATTTCAAATACCTTTGAAAAGATACTTGTTTTAATCCATATATGGATCTTTTAAGCTTGCTAACCAAATCCTCACCATTACTAGAGGAGAATCCTTTTAGTTATTTCATGCAGACCTCTTCCTATAGGTTTCCATTTAAGAAAGTCATTTTCATATCCATTTGATGCATTTCTATGTTAAAATGAGCAATAATGCTAGAATTATACGAAGAGAATCTTTTTTAGGCATAGGAGAAAATGTATCTGTATAATTGATTCCTTCCTTTTGAGTGAATCTTTTAGCAATGAGTATTGCCTTAAATCTCTCAATGTTGCCTAATGAATCTTTCTTTGTTTTAAATACCCATTTCACCTTATAGGTTTTGCTCATTTAGGCAACTCAATAATATCCCAAACATCTTATTCTTCATGGAATTCATTTCTTAATTTATGGAATTGTACCATAAATTTGATTCTTTATAAAATATCACTTATGAAAAGGTTTCACAAATATAGATATACAATATAATCACTACTAATGGCTAATTTCCTTATTCTAGTTGATCTCCTTAATATTGCCCCAACATCCTTCTTAAGAGTTTATTGTTCAATTGGTTATTGAATGCTTTCAGGTAATTCCTGAATAAGTGGAAATACTAAATTATCAACAACTTGTGGAATTTCTTAATTTTTGTTTCCAATTACCATAGGTTATTGAATTTTAACGATTGGTTGTAAAACATCTATTTGAACCTGAGGAGCATTATGAATGACAATCACCTTATTGTTTGAGGTGGAAGGCTAAGTATCCAAAACATCATTATCAAAAACTATATCTTGAATTTAATTCCTCCCACTAATCAAGTCATTCTTAAGAAATTTTGCATTTCTCGATTCCACAATTTTAGTGTGATATGATGGACAACAAAACCTATATCCTTTAGACCTTTTGGCATATCCAATCAAATACCTACTCATGGTCTTTAGGTATAATTTCTTCTCTTATGGATTATAAATTGTTATCTCAGATGGACATTCCTAAATGTGTATATGACATAAATTCAAATTTGAACATTTAAATAACTCAAATTGCATCTGTAGAACAACCTTGTTTGGTACCCAATTTAAATATACATTATCGTCTTTAAAACTTTAGTCTACAAGGAGTTAGGAAGTTTTGAGCTACTTAGCATACTCCACACCATGCCCCGTAATGTTTGGTTTTTCTTTTTACCACACCATTTTGATCTGAAGATTAAGGCATAGTATATTAGGCTACTCTCCCATTTTATTGAAGATACCTCACCAATGGGCCACATGCTTATCCACCTGCAATATATCTACCATAATATTCCCCACCTATATTAAACCTCTTAATCTTAATTTTCTTGCCACATTGTTTCTCTACTTCATATTTGAATATTTGAAAGCACAATAAGTAGAGAGTATAATTATATAAGTTTGATTTTGACACCTTTCTAATGGTGGTAAGTTATTACTTACATGTATGAACACAGATACGTATTTTATGACTTCAACTGAATATTATATTATGAATTGTGAAATTGGCAAATGGTTAAAGAAAACATTATAGTGCCTACTGTATTGTCTTGTTGGCAAATAGATAGGCATGCCTATAGGTTCATAGTGTAGCTGCTATAGTTTGACACCACTTTTATCCACAGTTCGATATGTTCGGGTATCCATAGTTTTGATATCTTTGGATATCCATAGGTCCCCTTATCCATGCGCATAGAAATGTGCAAGCCTAACATAGAAAGTAAAATAAGTGGTTATAAATAAGAAATACAACATGACAACATAAATAATTGGTATTGATAAGCATTTGCATTTGTATTGAAAATTTGTATGAATGAGTGGTGAATATCAATATTTGGCTTATACATTTTCATTTTCAATATATGGATAATATGTTGAAGCACATTTGCATTATGTACTTTGCTTAAGTATTCCCTCACTGTTTATATTTGTTATAATGTTTGTAAATGTATGTGCTTGACGGATAACTACTGTGAGTGATCATCCAAACTAAGTATTTCCCAACTAAGCTTTCGAGCTTAGCATGAGTGTCAATCTGTGTAGGTCCAACTCATACAAGTGAGGTACAGGTAGCATCTACAGGGACTAAGGCAACAGATAGTAGAAAAAGTAATTTGAAATGTGTTTTTAGTTAAAGATGATTGTATATATAATGAAGAAAGCAAATTGTATATTTTCTTTTGGATTACCATGTAAATGTAAAGATGTATTACTACTGTTAAATGATTATATTAAGTATTGGGAAGTTTTGTAATGTGTATATGTATAGCATTGAATAAAATTGTATACCTTGAATGCATGTATAAGAATATTATTGCTATGTGTGTGGATGGTTGCAAGTTCCATATAGCGGGTGTTATAGAAAAATCTGCCAAAATAAACTAAATGTAGAAGAAATCAATGTAACTCCTGCCATTGATGTTTTTACTTGGAAAGTTTCAAATGTTCTACATTTTTTGGAGTTCTTTAAAGCTCTCAATCCCAAATTGTTGGTGTATTTTCAAAAGGATAAAGGAGCTTATATACCTAAAACTCTCTAAGTGGAAAAATATATCAATGTGCTCCCATCAAGCATATTTGCAGTTCCCATAAAAACAAGAGATTATTAACCATTAATTACTGAAGTTTGGACCATTTATGGGTATTAAAAATACCTATAATATGGAAAATATCTCATATTACATACTAATTAGGTAATATTTTACATAAATTATTTTTATAAATTAAAGAATATAATTGCAAGGCTATAGCCCAAAACCATTGCAAAGTATTATAAGCAATATAATTGACAAGATGATATTAATAACAACTAGGCTAGGATGTATGGTTTAGAAAAATTTCAATATAAAACTAACTTTTAGTTGAATATATCTAAGAGTGTTGACTTCCTAAAAACTATTCCAATTATCTTTTATTCCTTGAGAAATTAAGAGTTTGGAGCCCCTGACTATCAACACCAACCTTATCTAATTAATGATCATCACTCTAGTATCTTTAGGTGAGCTTGATTGCCCTTTAAGTAATCTCAAATTTTTTTCCTCACAAAGGAAATATATAGCACATCTAAATCATAAGTAGAACACTATAGGTCATCTTTATGCATTAGTTATACCTGATATCCATTAAAGAACTAATCTCCAACCTATAGCTTGACAATTTAACGTTATTCCAAATCCATTCACATAAATGGAAATAAAAGAAAAGATGACTAATGGATTCAGTAAAGCCAATACATAACCAATAAAGGGTTGAGAAATGACTTGTCAGAGAAGGCACTTGATAAATTCCTAATCCAATGAAATCTTTTCTCTATAATAAAATTAGGAAAGAAAAAAGAAGAAGATTTTTTTTAAAATATAAATGTATTTTATTCTTTAAAAGGAAACTCTATTACAAAAGTCATAAACGAGGGAACCAATTTTGGAAAAGACATCACTAACTAGTTCTTTGACTCTAGAAAATCTAGATAGAGGGATATAATACTCAATAACTTTGGTAGTTGATAAAGAGTGCTAAGAGGGCTCCAATTATTAGTATATAAACATGTGTGACTAACATTGCCTATCTTGTAGAATATCAAAAACTGCGTGACTCGTCCAAGCTTTAAAATTTGCATCAAACTCCAAGATAAGACGCTTTTCCACTTGATGGTTCAGATACTCACGTTTCTTAAGTAGTGTTGATTAACCTTTTTCACCTAAAAGTATTCCTCATTAGTGATAAGTCTCCAAAGCCTTTTTTTTAGAAATAATTTGTTGACAAGTTAAATGGGTCTTACACCTAAACCCACCTCATCTTTGGATACACAAATGCCTTTTCATCTAACTTTTACAAAAGGCTTGGTAATTTAGTCCCCTATCTATGAAAATTTCTTGAAGAGCTTGTTAGTGTCTCTACTTAACCTCATAGGAAGCCAAATTTGGGCTATCTAGCAAGTATCCATGTTCTTTAACACTAAATTAATGAGTTGAGCCTACTTGTAAAAGAGAGATATTTGGAAGTCTAGTTCCCAATTCTCTTTCTAACTATATCAAAAAGTGGCTGGCAGTTATAGTAAGAAGTTCTTTTTTAGAATATAGGTATTCCTAAGTAAGTAAATTGAAAAGGTGAGGGGTTACTTTCCAAACCTGTAATTCTCGTAAGGTTTTGACCTATAGATGAAGCATTAACTAAATAATTAGAAAGCTTTTCCCTTTATTGATGGAAAGCCCAGAAAGAGCACTAAACTCATCCAAATACTTCATTAAATGTTGAAAAGAAGTTGAATTAGCTCTATAGAACAAAAGTAAATCATTAGCAAAACCTAAGTGAGTGATTTCCATAACTTTAGACTTTTATGGAATTTGAAGTGTTTTATTTGACTAATATTTCTCTAGATTATCTAAGATAGGACTTCTATATAGATTGTAAATAGGAAAGGAGAAAAGGCATCTCCTGGTCATATTCCTTTTTCTCTCCTAAAATAATAAGTATCTTCCTCATTAACAAGCACACTATAAGAAGTGGTATTGAAGAAGTGCTTTATACGTAAGATGAAGGAGACTGGAAAACCAATAGCTTCAAAAGATAAGAGAATGAATTCCTAGTTAACCATATCAGCCACTTTATGAATGTCTATCTAGATGGAAAAAAAGCTCCCTGAGCTCTCATAGTGGTAATTTTTGAGAAATTATTAAGCAAGCATCTATTTTCCTTAAATCCTACTTAAGACTTAAAGAAACCTTTTAGAAATGATTTTTATAGAATGTGGAGCAATAAGAGATATACCTAAAATCCTTAAGAGGTTTGAAATTTGTAGAGAACAAAGCATAAAAGAGTGTTGTTTTATTTAGACAATATTATAGAGCTCGAGAAAAATTCCAAGATATATTCATAAGAAAAAGTCTTGGTCAAAATCTAGGATTTTTGAAAGAATTAAGCATTAAATCCACAGGCCCTAGAGTTTTATTATGATTAAACTTAAAGACCACCCTATCAATACCATCAATGGTCAAGGATCTGGATAGGATTTCAATTTGCTATAAAGATAAATGATCAAGAAATAAAGCAATAATTGAAGCATATGAGGGATTAATACCTGAAAGCATTCCCAAAATATACGTAAAGTAGCTCTTAGTACATGATAAGAGCTCCTTTTGGCTAGATATCAAGGTCCCTACTTTAGACCATATTTTAGTTAAACTATTTCTTAAATCTCCATATCAGCAAGGATCGATGAAAGAAGCTAGTACTATAGTCTCCTTCCTTGATCCATTACACTCTTGATTTTTGAGCAATTAGTAAAGAGTGAGCCTTTAATGCTTTATTAGACATTAAAAGAGCATGTTTGTCATTAAGTAGTAAGGAAGGATTCAAAGGAGTTTTTATAGAACTCCATATAGTATGAATAAAGTTTCTCCCTAACTTATTCCACAACCTTCCCAATCTTGTAATGAGATTTGAGAAGCAATTTCTTTAGCTCCATATTAATAATCTTTAGCATCTTATAAAACTTAAAGAGGTTTAAAGAGGGAATGTTCACTTGATCCCCTCCTATAGAGCCTCTTGATAGCTTTCAACATTGCATAAGAAGTTGAAAAGCCAAAAACGGAGGCACTTTTAAATCTACCATAAAGATCGTGTATCTCTATTGGTGAGTGTTCCCAATAAAAAGGTTTATTGAAGTAATCGCTAAAACCCTAAAAATTTTTAATTCAATCCAAGTTTATAATAACTTTGTCCAATTTTTTCCTTATGTACCAAGGTCCCTCCTATTTGTTACTTTATGTAAAGAAGTTGTCAACATACTTAACATTCATCATCTTAGGATTAGCAAGAAAATGCTTGATTATCTATATGACTTAACTTCACATTTGTTACCTTCTAATTTTAAACCATAAATTATGAAATTACAATACCCTAACATGAGCCATAGTTCCCTTATGTTATACTTTAATCTTAATAGTTCATTCCATAATATAGATCTTTAAAATGCAAAATTAGATTCATATATGAATGTGGTCAAGCCTTTACCTTTAATAATCCCACTCATGTAGATTGAGTGTAAATTAGTAATAACCTGAAGGAGCTTAATGAAGTTTGGATTGCAAGTAGCCATTTTTCTCCTTAGATGATGATCAATATGATTTGTTATCATAAACTTATTAAAGTACCATAGCTTGGAGTATTTTTCAAAACCTAATTTAATTTTTAAAAGGACAAATAAGATTGGCTTTATTGAGCTTATATAATTAAACATCATTCTCTAATTTCTTGGGGTCATTTATACCCCTTACATTCCAACTTATATGGACATTATCAAGTGGATTGCTAAGATATCTTTCTCATAGTATTTTGGCCATATTTTCTTCTCTCAATCACTTTAAAACTATCATTGACTACAGATAAAGCTTCTTCATTACACCATAATCGACTTCTCTAATATTACACTCATTCTTCTTGTTTTAGAGAGTGTTCAATATGTGATTTTAACTAAAGGAAATAACTTCATCTTTAACTAAAGAATTCTCTATTAAAGGGGGAAGCTACATGCAAATTAACTCCTTTAGCTGGGGTACTAATCTTGGATAATGGTGCTTAATTCAATAGGATGAAATTTCCCCTACGTCATTTTGATCACTTTGATTCACCATTTCTTGTGGGATAAGATTAGCCATACTACTATCAGTCATTAGCTTATAATAAAACCAACTTTTGAAAATTTTACCTATTGGCATTCAAGCTTTCTGTTATTGGAGAAATGATGAATGCCATTGATAAAATTCCTTGACATTGTCATGGAATAAAGGATCATCATTTCCTATTATATGTATATGAATTTTATTCATAACAGTCTTAATCAAATCCATATTTATAAATAACCTTGCATATCCAACTCTTTTCTTAGTGGAAGTGGCTTCATCCATACAAACAGGATTACCTAATAAGCTTGCAAACAATATTAATCCTTTAGTAGACTAATACTTTAAAGGGATTTATTGAAAATTCACCTATAAAGGAATTTATTTCTAGTTTAGATCCTATAATTTAATCCTTAGTTTCTATTTATCTAAGAATATAGGCAACCATTGAAGGGATAAAGGTCTTTTTAAATTACTTGTAGATAATTCTCCTTATACGTAAACTTGAGAAAGATCAAATGGTCTTCATTTAATACCACTTCAACTAGCCTGTTGGATTTCTAAAGTTTCATTTTAACCTTAAGGAGAGGGAAAGATGGCCTATTTAACATGAAGAAATTGACTATAGTTAAGGCCCAAGCTCCAGATACCTCCTTCAAAACCTCCAATGTCGGTGAAAAAAGTGAGAAACCATCATGCGTAGCCAATGGGATGTATTGCAGTGCAGATGAAGAAGTGTCTCTAAGCATAAATTTCTAGCTCAAAGGTTTGTGTTTAATTATTGGCTAAGTGAAAATGCAATGCTGAGACACATTCAATGAAGTTGAATAAGGGTACTACACTAGAGAAAATAGAGGAGGAGAAGGAGAAGAAGTGGAGCATGAAAGTTGGACCTGATCTCATGTAAATGTCAAAAAATAATTATAAGAAAATAAAATGACATTTTAACCCTTATAGGGAAAAATGTGGAAATATTTACAGCATTTCTGTCTTATACATATTGATCCGTTAGCTTGTCTTAGTCTTTCTACCATAGAGGCCATGAAAATTTCTTCTTATTTTTATTACTCTTTACCTTCTACTTTATACACTTATTTCCCTTTTTCTACTAATAGATTTTAGTTCCTTCTCCACATCTTTATCCCATCCTCATTGCCTCATTTGACTGTACACTATTTTGGAAACTTAACTACTCGAAGGTATTTTAGACTTTAAATGCCCAAAATTTTTCCAACTAGACATTATTCCTTTTCTAGAAACTATCTTTTAAATCTTTACCTACCTAAGAATATTCTCTTTCCTTCTAAGTGCAACAACTATTTGTGGAGTATAAATAATTTTAGAGAAGCATGATACAATGAATTTTCCTCCCTTTCCCTCACCTATAAGTAAGACAAGAGAAGATTTAAGTAAGATAACTTCATAAGGTCAAGGTCCATAGAGATATCAACTAGCTATTATGAGTATGAATTGAAGGAAAATAGTTAGTCAATTAGTACACACTACTTTGTAGTATTGCCCTCCTCCTATCTTAGAAGGAAACCAATGTAGCATTAGATATAGATGTGTTAAGAGAGGGAGGAAAAACCTAGATATTATTGCTGTTGGTTTCTTCTTAGGAAGAAGATCTCCCTTCCAAGTTATTAACAGTTGGGTGTAAAAAGTGTGGAAGGGAAGGGGTCTACAAGAAATATTGATCTTTAAAGATAACCATGTTTATTCAAGTTTATGACTAAAGTTGAAGCTAGAGGAAATGGAATATATATAATATGACTTTATACCATCAAAGGTGGAGGCCAAATTCAATCTGGAAAAGATCAAATATGAAAACACTGTAGGTGAATATAAATAACATACCATTGAAGTATTGGTAAATTAAGTGGCTTAGCTTGCTAGCTAGCTATATTGGAAGACCCATATGTATGGACAAAAATATAACTAAATACAAAATATTTAGATTTGTTAAAATTTGTGATAGAATAATGATACATAAAAAACTTCTAATAGCTATTCCTTTAATGAGACTTGGAGATGATGAACAGCATACTAAGGATTCTGTGATTATTTCCTACAACTAAAAGTCATTGTTAAAATAACAGTGAAAAGAGATGGAAAGCAATAGGAATGAAGTTTGCAAGAGGTATTTATAAGGAGCTTATGGACCTAGAAGGTAGTCAAAAGGAGCAACAGTAGGGGAAGAACAAAGTGAAAGCACAGATGAGACTCAAGTCTAGAAATCTTTAGATATGGAGAAATCAAGAAAGAACATAAATAATGATATTAGAAATATGGAAATCACCCATGACATAGTAGGAAAGAGTCATTAAGGAAAAGAACTATATTGGAGAAATCTTCTATAACTAAAATGAATGAGGATATATAATTATGAAAAGGAAAGGATATCCAAAAAACAGTGTCTTAACTAAAGAAGCAAAAGAGCAAACATTATATGAGTTTCAAAATAGTAATAGGATGAAATCTAGTAGGCAAAATAATTCAAGGGTGTTAAACATTTAAGCATTGAAGGATGCCAACTGTAGCATAGAATATTAAAGATATTAATCTCCTTAATAAATTATTAGCTTTTAAATCTTTTGTCTTTGACACAAAGCTAGTATTGATATGATTATTAGAAACTATGCTGAAGTAGGAGAATATCTCAAATCTTAAGACATTGAGGAGATTTTAGGCATTCTTATCCAACAGTTAACGTATTCAGTATCTACATAATTATACATTATGATTCTAGGAAAGTCAAAGTTGTCAGATTCTAAGGAACAGTTGATGCATTTAACAGTAAGAATGATCCAAGGTAATTATTTGATGAATGCTACCTATGTGCATGGTTCATAAGAATATATAGGAAGAATTCATACATCAATGCAAGATCTATGGATTAAAATTGGTGATTTTATAGTGTTTTTATATAGATGAAGTAGAGAGGCATGTGGGATAGAGGTTCTTTAATAATGAGTTTAGGGAATATATGCAAAAGATTAGTGTTACTCCCCAAACCCCCTTTTGGTTGGAAGATTTCCCTAAAAGTAGGGCTATCTTTGAAGTTCCAATGATATGAGATCACCTTCCAATAATCATATATAGAATGGAAAATAGTTGTAAAAGGAAAATTATTTTTAGATTTAATACTTTCTTGGAAAAGGAAGATGGATTTTCTAAAGCAATTATTAAAGGATTGAAAATATAGATTAAGGGATCGAAAAAATATAAACGTGTAATTAAATTGGAACTGATTAAACAAAAATTGAAGAAGCTTAATGTAACATAGACCTAATTGAGGTTTGGTTGTGTGTAAGTTTTAATTGTTAACCCTCAACAATCCGTAAGCGCATGGTTTGTTAGAGTAGTACCAAAGGTGTCGATCCCACGAGGAGGGAACTAATCTAATCCAAAAATCTAAGGACAAAAACAAATAAAAAAAATTTAAGATGTAAAAAAACTAATATGAGAATTTAATTCAATCAATCAAATTAATAATCAAACACGAAAATACTAATTATTAAGCAATTTGCCACACACCCAATAATCAACCAAAAGAAATTACCAATTGAGAGAAAGGGAATTTTACCTATCCTTAATGCTAACCTAACTGATTATGAATTATTGGATTGTTGGTTCTAGACTATCATAGGGATTATTACTCTTTCTTGAGTTATAACCAATAACCTTAAATTATAAACCCTAATTAGATTATGCAGGTTGCAATCTCTCAATTCACAACTTATCGAAAACCTAATTAGTTCTAAAATTTTCTAATAAACTATAAAAAACTTATGTAAGATTTCTTTTTTCTCAAATTATCGATCTGATTTAGTTATGGTTTTTATTAACTCACCTAACTCTCATTAATCCAATTTAATCATTTTTCACTCGATTCACTCTCTCAATTTGTTATCAAATTATATAACAACATAACCAAACCATAACAATATTTAATAAACACATAAACAATCAAATTCTCATTAATTAAAGAATAAAATTTTAAAGGTGAGTTTAGAGTATCCTCAACATTCTAGATCCTATCATCAACTAGTCAATCCAATTCTATACAACAATAAAACTAAAAAGAATAAGAAATACAATCTAAAATGGATGACAGGAGGTAGCAATGTCGGGAAACTCCTGATCCGAGAAGTACTTCGAGTCAACTTCTTCTCCTCTTTTCTCTTCCTTCTTCTCTTCCTCTATCTCTGGATGATCTCTCTCTAGGTAGCTGATTCAAAAACTTGTTTCTCTACTTATTTATGTTCTTTTTATATCCTCTTATGTTATAAGCAAACTTTGGGGTCTGAAAGGTTAAAAAAATCCTTCAAAACTTGACGTTCATGAGTGTCTGTGTGTTTTCTCGATGTAGCTTATGACCGTGGCCCTGCAGGCTATGATCATGGGCCATCTGACAATCGTGAGCCAAATCTAATACTTTTTTCATGACGATAGGCTATTGTTTCAACCCGAATGTCTCTAAAACTTCTCCGTTCTTTGATGTTGACCTTGAAACACTAGTAAACACATCAAGGTACGTCAAAACATAATATTTAAGCTCAAAGACTTGTAATAACCCAAAAATACTAAAACATAAATAATTAACAAAGTTACACAATTCTAACCTAAACATATAATAAATGATTGAATTAACGACTAAACATATATCAAACTATGCTCTAAAACACGATGCAATGTTATCAACATTCCCACATTTAAGCATTTGCTTGTCCTTAAGAAAACAAAATAATAAACAACACAAAATCACAAAGCACATAATGCAATAATGATATAATGGCTTCAAACACAATCATTCAAATTATTCCAAATCATTAACATGCAAAATCCGCATTAGGAGCTCTGGACTAAATATACATATTAATCAAGACCTAAATGTCAAGTTATTCACCCTTTTCAATCATAAACACATTAATAATTATTTCATCATTCAGTCTCTGTAACTACTCCTAAGTAAGTTTAAAAGAAAAGTTAAGCTACTTACAATTTTGGTAGCTTTTATTAGAAACCATTTTTAAATTTTGTGTGTGGATATAGACCTAGTCTTTTTACATGGAGGCAAATATTGGTGATGAATGTCGATCTAGTTACTCAATTAAGTCATTTTTTTATAAGTTGCTTGGTTGGAACGTCATTATAACCTTTTGACATGAAGGCACACATTTATGATGCGTCTCGATTTGGTTACTCAATTACATTATATTCTCAACTGGCTACTAGTTCTATTCATAACCCGAAGGCCAGTAGAATAATTATTTATTTAAAATTTACAAATTTTTTTAATTATTATTTAATGCTTACCTTGTTGCTTTAGATACTCGTTTTCATGAAAAAATACTAGCAAAGGTACTTTAGTCAAAAAACCTAAAATTATGAACGAATGTGACAACTTATAAGGTGATAAACTAATACTAAATCCTAATTAACTTGCATATTTAGCCAAAGAACCCATATCACTAATTTTGTGAGCTAATGACTCTTTGCAACCTAAAAGATTATGTTCAAAATTAAATCAATTCCATTCCATCTAAGCTATCAACACATTCACACAATTCACAGTATGCAACCTAACAAACTATCATATAATATGGAACATTTACACTCAAAGCAAAACACACACCCCTCCCCACACTTGAACAACACATTGTCCTCAATATAAAAAAGAGACAAACAAACATACATGGAAAGAAGTAACATAAAATAAAACAAAAATAAAGACTAAATTTAAAAGAAAAGGGTTAGAAACAAAGCCTTATGGTGGAGGTAGGGATGGTGTCGGAGGTGGCAGTTGAACACCTTGAGCCTCGAAGTATCGATGAATATGACATATATCTTGACTCTGATGTCGTTATGTGCAGATTATCTCCTTTATCCTTCTAGAGTTTTCCTCAAGTGTGTTAGGAGTTTCTTTGGTGATGGAGTAAATTGTATCGAGCACTTTCTTCCAACCAGGTTCCTTTATGTCTTCTTCCTCTTCGGACTCCTCACTAGTCAAGTCCTCTTTTACCTGTTGAGGTGAGGCTATGCTAGAACTCACCTGAATGGCCCTAATCTTCATATGTGTTTTGGCACTAATATGCCGAAGTTCTATATTATAAGACTTTAAGATTTAGGATAGTTCATGAATTTAGGATAGTAGACCGTGAATCTGTTGCACTCAAATCTATAATAATCAACTATGCCTGAAACCAAATAACTTGAGCAGCAATAATTCCGTTAAAGATATGGGTGATTGTGAAAACTAGGATGCTGTGTTCCAGGCACCACAACACAAAATTTGTGTAGCAACATATGTTCATAGCTCCTGATTATGTTGTTATGTGCATTCTTAGCATCGAAGTGCTCTAACCTAGTTTGTTCAGCCCAATAGGGGATGACATAAAAATCATCGTGCTGATCCACTATGGATGATTCGAGGAAACCATAAATTTCATAAAAGGTATCATAATTAAGCTCATATGGTTGTCCCTGCAAACCAAACCACAATTCCCTAGGTTTACTAGATTTGAAAATTTTAGGGTTAGTTCTTCGTAAACTGGACATTGAAAATGAATAAACTGTCCCCATTGAATTATCTTTGCTAAATTTTCAACCTTGTCTCTCAATTCCAATCTATCTAAAGTCTCAAAATGAAAATACTTGGGAGCCATAATTTGTTTACTATGAAGCAAAGTTATGAATACCGTACCAGGCTTGGTACCGGATTAGGTTCTGAAACGGAACTGTACCAGTACCGGTCAGTACCGGGTACCGTTTTGGGTAATTTTTTAAATTTATAAAATAATCCCTAAAATTTTTAAAAATTGCAAAATAGTACATGTTAGTATATTGTACAGTTGTACTGTATACTTTACTAGTTTACTGTTTACATCAACCATGTTTTCAAAAATCTTAATAGTAAATAATAATGACA
>JANIJH010076012.1:0-26310 GCA_024520975.1 Erythroxylum areolatum | reverse complement strand
TCAATTCATAAAGAACATCAAATAAATGAAACATGCCTTACTTTATTTATTCATAAAGTCTGTACATGACTATGAACCAAAAGCGCTAAAGGGGATTGCCTTTAGGGCACTACTCTAACACAGGGGCCCTCCAATCAATATCCGAATTGGCTAGAAAGTTTCCATGAAGCTAAGCCTATTGTCCTTATAAGGAAAAGCTTCAACTCAACAACAAGAAATGTAAACAGTGGAGTTTTGTTTTTTAGTTTATTAAAAATTTAAGCAGCACAACGACTATATTTTGACATCCCAAAATTTTCAAAATCCCTATAAAAGTTCAAAACACTTATATTATTACATCAATTTCTTAACTACAAAATGTGGACTTCAAATCTACTCACACGTACCCTCAAATAGTTACAGCAATAAACTTTGAAAAGCTACAACAAAATCATGCATTTCATTTAAAAACCTTTGTACACATCCATTCTTTACACAAATATACATCCCAAACCATGTTTAAGGACATGCAATAGTTCTAAAAATTATGTACAAGGCAAAAATGCCTATACAACAGCACTTGATAAAGTTGACTACTCGCGAGTTGGGGTCCTTACTATTGAAGCCCCTGAGTGTGCAGCTGGGAGGTATTATTTAAAAAGCAAAAAAATAGAATGTGAGCTAAACGAGCTCAATGAGTGTAAATAAAATTCTTTGCAAATCATTTGTAGTCATTGACACCTCCCTAAAAGAAATTCATTTCATCTGGTATAAGATAATACTAATATAAAACATATAGGTCCTTTGAAACCAAATTTCTCAATTTTACTTTTAAAACAAATAATGACAGCATTATTTATTATCATGAAATTCTTATACGATATAGCCTACCATAAAGTTCTTTGCACTATTAGTAACCATAGGCATAAAGTCACAGAGTTGGTTCTACATTGCTTACCCTTGACTAGTTAACCACTAGTTATGGAGTTGTTTCTGCATCAGTTACCCGTAATAGGTTAACCACTATAGACCGATAGATACAGTGCTAGTTCTTCATCGCTTACCCGTAACAAGTTTGACTAGCACTTTATATACTCCATACATGTAGAGGGTGACTCACTAGGCTGAACTATTGACCGACATATTACCACCCACTGTTAGTAACTGATGCCCTTTGGACATTGCCATGCACATTTGGAATACTTTAACTGGTACAATATGTAGTGAGCCTAACGGTGTACCATAGGCTAGAAATGAAATCATTGTTGAAGTACTTTAACTTGTGGCATAAAGGTTAAACCATTTTGTAAAGTAATTTATACAATTTTGAAATCAAAAATAAATGGGAAATTTCAAAATTTGAAATTTCTTTCAATTTCGTAACCAAAAAATTGAATGCATAATTTTAAATCACATGTCATCAATTCTTTTATAAAGAAGTTATTCAAATGACACAATTAAAATGCACTCACCGTTTTGCAAACTTATTGCCAAACACACTCATGCGTGTGGTGCCTTTCCTTTATCTACATACAACACATTTTTCTAAGTCCTTCATTTCCAAATTTGGAAATAAGATATTAAAACTATATTTTGGTTTAACCAAATTCGAGATTAGTATTTAATCGTATAACATGTACGCTAATTGTATTTCTGCTTACTTTTGTAAGATAACATATTGGTCTCTGTTTTCAAATAAAACTTCAAAATTCACTTAAACACCATATTTTACCCATTCTAACTTACTAATTTCTTTAGAACACAATCTCACCCAATTTAATTCACCATATCACAATCATGCATAAAGAATCACGGTTACGACCCATGTCTAAAATTCATGCCTCCACTTGTTCCTTAATTTTTACATATCAAACGTTCAAATTTGGTTTTGATTGTTAAATTTTAATCCCATTAAAGTCAGGATCCGTTCATATCAAATCATTAAGAATTAAATAAAAACAGAAGCATACTTGAATCCATTGTGAAATTTTCACTGAAGTCTTAGGGTTTTGTCTTCCAAATTAGAATGTAGCATTTTTTAACAGTTTTTCCCCAACTCTCTATTTTCTCTATGATGATGGGATGTCATAAGGAATTGTGCGTATGTTTAATTTAGGGAGGGTAAAACCTAATCTAATTTCTAATTTCTCCCATCATAAAACTAGAAATTACATAGCCGGTCTCTACATATATAAAGCTCACACTTAAAATAGATGCGTAAAGCCCAAAATACCATAAACATATTATACCACTTTAATTAATTGTGTTTAACTTTATATGATAGTCTTTATACACAATTATAAATATATAAACCCATATGTTTGATTAAAAATCCTTATAATCTCCCACTTGGGCTATATGTGTTACCTTAAAATTGTGTATTAACCTTATGAGTACTTAGAATTTTGCTATCATTACTGTATGCATCCGTAAATAATCTGGTCCATCAATCATACCAACATAGGATTCAAAGGACTTTCGTTACATTTAACATCACTAGACCCATCAATGGTCACATATGTTGATATAACCAATTGACATGAATCAAGCATGGATGCATAGCATGGAAATTATAAGCAACGTGATTTTAGCATGCTTATTTCTAACTGGTCCAACCTTATGCTTTAGGGAGATCAATCTTAAATAAGTTCAGAGACAAAATAGACCAAATATCTTAAAACTAAAAATAACCTCGAACAAATTAACCAAAAACTATATCCAAAATGATAATGAAAAATGTCTAATATGAAAAGCATCTACAATACAAACTCCCACATAAACTATATATCCTGAAAAGATATAACACCCAGATCATAAAAGACCTTGGGTGGCACTCCTTTAGTAAGCAGATCCACAATCTTAGAGTTTGATCCAATGTGTTGTATAGACAACTATCCACTCTGAACTCTCTCTTTAATAGTTAGGAACTTGATGTCGAGGTGCTTTGACTTTGTAGAGCTCCTATTGTTATTGGAATATAGCACTATCGAGTTATTGTCACAAAATAACTTAAGTGGTCTTTTAATAAAGTCTATAATTCGCAGCCTCGTGATAAAGTTTTGTAGCCATTTCCTATGGTTAGATGCCTCATAACACACTATAAACTCAGCTGCCATAGTGGAAGAAGCTATAAGTGTCTGCTTAACACTCTTCTAGGAAATAGCTCCTCCAGCAAGTAGATAGATATAACCTAAAGTGGATCTCCTACTATCTTGGCTTCCACCAAAATTAGAAACAAGATAACCAAATATCTCCAGCTTATTTGATTTTCTATATGTGAGCATATAATCTTTCATTCTCTGCAAGTACCACATGACCCATTTTGCTAATTTCCAATGATCCAATCCCATGTTACTTAAATATCTCCCTAGTATTCCAACAATGCACATAATATCCAGAAGCGTACAAACTTGAGCATAAATTAAAATTCCTAAAATCGAAGCATAAGGAATCTTCTGCACTTCCTTAGCTTCAAAGTCATTCTTAGGGTATTGACTTAAACTAAACTTATCTCCCTTAGACATAAGGGTATCACCTAGTTTACAACCCTACATGACAAACCTTTTAAGTACCTTTTCGATATAACTCTTTTGTGATAATCTAAGTGCTCGATGTATCTAAATCCCTAAAACAAAATAGACGTTGCCAAGATCTTTCATTTCAAATTTCTTTGATCGAAATCTCTTGATTTTGTGCAATAAGCCTATATCAATAGTGACAAGAAATATGTGATCGACATATAAAACTAGAAAAAATGTATTTACTCCTACTGAACTTAGGGGATAACAATCATTAGCCAATTTCATCTCAAAATCGAATGAGATAACAACTTGGTGAAATTTGTAATACCATTGACAACATGCCTGCTTGAGTCCATAGATGGATTTCTTTAGTTTGCAAACCATTTGCTTTGCCTATAAAGAATATAAAGTTTTCTGGCTACACCATATAAATCGTCTCATCAATGTCACCATTAAGAAATATTGTCTTAACATCCTTCTGGCATAACTCAAGATCAAAATGTGTCACTAACACCATTATTATCTTGAAAAAATCTTTTGAAGAAACCAGAGAGAAAATCTCTTTATAATCAATGCCTTCTTTCTATATAAAGCCCTTTGCGACAAGACGAGCCTTGTACCTTTCTATATTGGCTTTAGAATCCTTCTTGGTCTTAAATATCTATTTGCAACCAATAGGTTTGGCATCTTTAAGCAATGGTACAAGATCCCAAACATCATTATTCTTCATGGAATTTATCTCCTCATTCATGGCATCAATCCACTTTTGAGAGTTAAAACTTTCCATAGCTTGATGAAAGTTGATTAGATCATCTTCCACCATACCAATGTCAACTTCATGTTCTTAAAGAAATACAACATAATCATCTAAAATTGCACTTCTCATCTCTCTAGTGGATCTCCTTAATGGCATAGTTTCTTAAGGTTGTATAGTTTGTTCTTCTAGAACAAGTTGTTGAACTTAGGGAGGAGTTTCCATGACATTGGCTTGATCCGAAATTGCTTCTTAAATAATGTCAGAAATGGAAACCTGACCCTAATCATTGTCAATAGCAATTAGAGGAATTTCAACGTGTTCCTCTTCAAAAATAATGTCCTTAATCATTTCTCCTCTCACAAACTCAACATCCTAAAATAATTAACATTTCTGGTCTAAAAAATTGTCTTAGTAGTGTGATCATAAAACTTATAACCCCTGGATCTTTCAGAATATCCAATAAAGTAATAACTGATAGTCTTTGAGTCCAGTTTCTTTTCATTTGGCATATAAGGCCTTGCCTTAACTGGACATCCCTAAATTTCCAAGTGCTTTAAACTAGGCTTCTTACCCGTCCAAAGCTCATAATAGGTCTTATTAGTTGCTTTAGTTGAAACTTTGTTGAATATGTATGTTATGGTCTTTAGTGCTTCTCCCAGAGTGATTTTAGTAAGGTGGAATGACTAATCCTACTTCTCACCATATCCTTAAGTGTTCTGATTTGTCTTTCAGCAACACCATTCATGTTAGGCAAACCTAACATAATGTACTGTGGGACGATACTACATTCCTCTAGGAATTAGCAAATGATCCTAGACGTTGTTCACCTGATCCGTCATATCTATTGTAGTACTTGCTACCATGGTCCAATCTGATGCTTTTAATCCTTTTATTGTGTTGGCCCTTGAATTTTTCCTTGATGAATAAGCATGATTTAAATTAATTATGAGGCCTTTATGGAATTATTTTTGTGGAGTTAATTATTATGTTAATGTTAGAAAGATTATAGGACATAGGTTAATTGAATTAGCGTGTTAAGGTAGTAAGATTGTATCAGGGTATTTTTGGTAGTTCACTTAAGGATAAAGAGGCATAAGGCATGAAGTAAAGGCAAAATGGACTTTGCACACTCATTAAGGGTATTATAGGAAAAGGGAAATGTTGTCTTGCTTTTTAAGAAGAGAAAAAAGTGGATTGAAGGGAGAGAAGAAGAGAAGAAGTGAAAATTAGAGAGAAAAAGTAGAGAGTTTTGGTGGTTTGAGAGAAAAGAAGGAAAAACAATTAGGGCTCCATCTTTCTTAGTTTTAAGAGAGATTTTGGGGTTTGCAAGAAGGGAAAAAGAAAGAGGAAGAGAAGAGCTTCCATTTGATCCAAAAAACTCTTCATTTGGTGAAGGTTCAAGGTAAGTTTGATTTTAATCTTTTGGATTTTTAAAAGAGTTTTAGTTCATGAAGCTTAGGAAATGCATGAGTTTAAGTATTCTATAATTAATTTTAGTGGATATGCTTTATGGGTCTCTAATTTGGAACCCTATTGAATGGGAAATTTTGCCATTGATGAAGGAAATCAAGAAAGACAAAAGGAGAAAGAGGAGAGGCACATTTGAGCAAGTTCTTAAGCAAGGAATTCAAAGTGGGTACATGTTTATAATTGAGTAATGAGCCATGACTATCTTTTCAAATTTAAGAGCATTAAATGATTTCAATTTTTATGAACGTTGCATTATTTCTCTTTGAATGATTTGAGAAGCTGCTATGTGTTTGGTATGTGAATATTGTATTGATGATTTATGATAAGAATATGAAAATGATTTTTAAAAGATACTATGTTTATGAAATCACTTTTTGAAAAAAGTGCCATTTTGGGCAACAGGTTTACAAGTTATGAAATATATGCTATGTGAGTTTGGTATGGTCCATTCTATATGTCAAGTGCACTTCAACTAAAGGCTTCTCCCGCCTGCCTGTTAGTGGCATGGAGCTCCTTTATGGGCTCCCTTATGTTCACAACTACGTAAAACCACTATGCGGGACTGTATTAGTTCGTTCTGTTCATGACTACATAGGACCATTTTGTAAGAATGTGTTAGTTCATTCTATTTATGGACCTCCCGAACCATTCTAATGTGCTTATGTGTTTATGATTTGTGACAAGTTTGATGAATTCATGATTCATGATGTTTATAAATTGCTTGATAAGTTGTGAATTTGGGAAATATGTATTACATGGATTTCAATGTGAATTTTACAATGGAAATAAATATTTCAATGGTTTTTGCTTGTTTCTCGTTATAAACTTGTTACCCATGAGCTTTCAAGCTCACCCCCATTCCTTCCCATCTTCAGGTGATGAGAAAGAGATCGAGTGATCAAGAGTCAAGGTGTCACTCTAAAGTTGCATCTTTTTGTGTTTTATGTTAGTTTATTATAATACAAGGCTTTTGTCACATTTCAAGTATTATTTGATCAAGTATCTTTTGTATTTTGGAACATTAATGTATAGTGGCTTAAAAGACCATTAAAGCTTTGTAAACTCTTATCTTATGATGTTAATGAAACATGAGTTCGTGTACGGATGATGTTGAGTTAAAATTAGGTATACTTGAAGAAGTTACCAACTTGAGATGATGAATTTTGAACATGAATTATTGTTATATATAAGTGGGATGTTATGGAAAAGAAAGATAGGATTTTTGTGAATTATGAGAATTAGTTGTAGTGATGAGTCAAATGAGTAGAGATTAGAGAGTTAATGAAGTAAAGTTGGTAGTAGAATGGTTATACTCATGACTTTCCAAGCTGTACATTGCAAATTTCAAGTTTTTCTTAAGGGTTAAATTGGTGTTCTGACTTCTTGAAAGTTGTAGATTATATTTCTAGCTTTTCAACGGTGTATAGTATGAAATTTTTGGATATCAAAGTTAAAAGTTATGATCATTTGAAGTTAGTGATGTCGCAGAGGATGTATATACAAGACAGCTTCGGTCGCGATCGCACCAAGCACCCTTGCGATCACACTAAGCACTCTCATGATCGCACCTTCATCCTTGTAATTGCACATATCTTCCTCATGATCGCACCCGAAGGGTTTTTCCACCTCTAAACATTTTTTACTCTTTTGGCCATAACTATGTCATTCAACCTCCAAATGAGATGATTTTTGAACCAATAGATTCCTAACATATTTATATATCTTTAGATAGAAATTGATATCCTTTGGTTTTGATTTGAGAAAGATGGATGGAAAGAAAGTGAGGGAATCAGTTGGAAGAGTATGAATTGATTATTTTACTTAACATACCTCGGTGTTTTAATCATATCTTGATCTGCAGAGCTCTGAATGAGATGATTCTTATTTAAACATAAACTAGACTAATAGATATACAAATTATTTAAAGAAATAGAATTTTAATTCAGTCTTTAAGACTTTCAATTTTGGGATGGAAGTTGAATATAGTGTACTGTTTCAGTATAATAATAGTTCGAAAATGATTATGATATAACTTTCAAATTTCTAAACCAAATTGAACGATTTTGGTGTCATTCGAAAGATCAGACAATGGGGAACGTTGATCTGAAGAAGTCAATTCATGTTTTGGTGACTAACTGGTGTAAGCACGCAACCCTTATAGGTTGCATGTTCAGATGTCGCGTAGGATGTCGGGCACGTCTCTTGTGAGGGCAGAAACGGGGCCCAATACTTATAGTATTAGAGAATGAAGATGAACCAATGATGGTTAAGGAGATTAAATTGAAATAACCCTACAAGGAACCATGCTCAAGTCTTATGATATTTTGGATAGCTAGGTTCCAAAAACAGGGCCCAACATGTTGAGTTAGTTCTCAACTTCAGCCTTAAAGTTTTTGAACATGTCCGAAGACTATAAGTTGTCATAGATAAGATAAAGGTAGCCATATTACAAGAAGTCGCCTATGAACGTTATAAAATACGATTGATCATTCCAAGATGCCATAGGAAATGGCCCACAAATATCCGTATGAATAACTTTTAAGACATTTGAAGGCCTATTGATACCTAATCTCCTAACATTTGTTTGTTTCCCATTAATGCAATTAACACAAGTATCAAAATCTGTAAAATCAAAGGGATCGAGAATTCCTTTAGACACAAGTCTCTCAACTCTCCTTTCAGAGATTTGACCTAATCTCTTATGCCATAATGAGGCAAAATTCTCACCAGTTAGTTTATGTTTTAAACTTTGTATACCCATATGCAAGGCTTTATTAAATGAAGCATTAGTGTCAAGCATATATGGACTGTTGTAACTTGATAAAAAACCGATAGCAACCAAATTTGAATTTTGAAAAAGAATAAATATTCCATTTCTAAATGAATAAAAATAACTAGATTTGTCTAAAGCAGAAATAGAAATCAAATTCTATCTAAAATATGTTACAAAGAAAGTCTCAAATAAATCCAAATAAATACAATTCTTAACAATAATCTACAATTCCATATTGCTTCAACTTCTACCAGCTTGCCGTCACCTACATAGATATATCTTTCACCATCATTTGATTTTTTACAACTCAGGCAACCCTACATAGATACACTGATGTGAGTTGTTACACCATAATCTAACCACCATATGTATCTAGGTATCGAAATTAAATTAAACTTAGAACAAACCAAAATAAAAAAGCATACCTTTCTTTGCACGCCATGCATGATAATTGGCACACTGTTTCTCTACATGACCTTCAGCTCCATATAAGGAAAAGCCATTTGTATTTTCTTCCCTTTATTGTTTCTTTTGTGTTGCCGAAACCACAGCTTCCTTAGTTTTCTTCCTTTTGTACCTTTTGTCCTTAGACGTTGTGGCTAAGTAAGCACTTTATCATGCTTCAACCTTTCCTCTTTTTTGATATAGTGTGAGATGAGCTCATTAAAAGACCATGTCTCCTTTTGACAGTTATAGTTTACCTTGAATTGACTGTACTATACTAGAAGGGTATCAAAACTAGATGCAATAGCAAGTCTTCAAATAATTACTTAAGTGCTTTCAATTTTGAAGTAATGTGAGACATTTCCATAATGTACTCTCTTATGATTCCTTTTCCTACATAACTCATTGAGATGAGCTTTGCTAAAAGTGTACTTGTTATAGCCTTTTCATTTTTGGCAAATCTTTTCTTAAGATCTTTAAGGAAACTCTTAACTATAGTAATTTGATCAGACATAATGCCCCGAAAAGCTTCTAGAATGGCACGTTTCATGATCATCAAGCTCATACGATTCAACCTGTCCAACTTTTCCATCTCCTTCTTTTGATCAAAGGTACTCTCACCAATAAGTGGATCAGGTTGATCGACTCGTAAAGGAAGATCTTTTTTTTGGTAATTCAGTAAATTTATAAATAAATAAATAAAAATTATGTACATCGAGAGATTACCAAAGGTGGCAATCTCTAACCCCAACTGAGGATAACTTACAAGCAATATGAGGAGCCCTAAAACTATTCCCCCTCGCCATACAAACACAATAATAAGACTAAAACATGTCCAGCAACCAAAATGACCATATGAAAGACTATATTACCGGTAACACAACTATTTCAAAATAAAAGTCTCAAACACTAGCAATTATTCAAGAATTTTTATTACTCCATCTCAATCAGTTAGTAGTGGCTCTCCTATAGGGAAAGTAACTAAGGGGTGGACCTTGTAGCTTGGGATACCATTCACATCTTCAAAGCTTTTGTAGATTCAGTCAGTATTGCATCTTATTCCTCTCTTGCTGCCAAGAGTGAGTTACCTCTTTTTTTTTAAATCTGTAGTGTTTATCCATACCTTGCATCTATGCTCCCATCAAATAAGATTGTTGAAAAGTGAAACACAATTCACTTTCCAAAACCGTTTGGCATACCTACAAAATAAATAACAGAAGAAACAAGAAAACAAGCCAATGACCTCTATTTACCTTCTCTCATTGATTAAGCTGAGCTGTTCCATTACTTGGAAGATCACTTTAGTATTAATGTTCCCCACTTCCATGGCTGCAATTTTTAAGGTTCTAAGGTTTCTCTCGGACCATAAGTTGTACACAATAATAGCAAGAAGAATGAGAAAAATTTTGAGGTCAATGTTTCTGTGGCCTTGAGGTTGGTTGAACCAAAGTGGCAATGTTTAGCTGAAAGTGGCTGAGGTAGTGTAACCACACTGATTTGGAGAAGAAACATTCGAAGCAAAGGTGGTTGGAAGACTTATTATACAAGTCGCATAGATAGCAATGATTAGGGGTATAAGCATACATAAGCTGATCCCTCGCCTATAGCTTATTAAGGACAGCTACCCACAAGATAAAGGCATACCTTAGGTTGGACCCTTTGTGCCACACTAATTGGTGCCAAGGTACTTTCAGAAGAGGTGGTTGCATCAAGGTGTATACTGAAGTATTTGTGTAAATTCTTGTGGGGCTTGAAGTCCAATCTAGTTTATCCGATTAGGACCAATCCGGTTGCTATGTTAAAGGCTCGAGTGTATGAATGGTCTCAATTGTGGCACCTTGCCAACACAACATATTGTCTCTGATAATATCAGCTACTTTTGCAGTCAATGGAAGTTCTGACCCATTGATAGCTTTAGGTGTTGAAAAATCCTTAAGGATACCTCTTGGGTACCAAGGGTCCTGCCATAAGAGAGTAGAAAGTCCATTTCCTATTTTAAATCTGAAATGATTCATAATAATATTTCTAACCTAAATAAGTTTCCTCCAACTCCAAGAACTATTATTAATTGGTTGAGCACTCCAAAAATTTGACCTTCTAAAGATAATAGAGTGAACCCACTTTACCCATAAAACTTCCTTATCATTGAACAGAAACCAAATCCTTTTTCCTAGTAAGACATTATTCCATATAGACAAATGTTTAATCCCCATACCACCCTCTATTTTAGGTCTACAAAGATTATTCCACTTAATTTTTGAATGAGTGTTAGACTCAACCTTACTAGTCCGCAAGAAGTTCCTAAGTTTAGACTCAATTTCTTTAATAAAGGAGATAGGAAGCAAGAAGTGGCTAGCCCAGTAGACCTGAAAAGTGGACAAGACAGAAATTACCAATTGAATTCTACCAGCATAGGATAAGGCTTTGTGAGTCCACTTGTGAACTCTAGCATCAATTTTATCCAACAACGGGATATAATCTCTCCTAGTCAATCTACCTATTAAAAGAGGTACACCTAGATATCTAATAAGAAGATTACCCCTTTTAAGCCCCAAAATGGTTTCTAATTGAAGGGCCAAATGATCCATATCAGGAGATAAAAAGAATTGACTTTTGTTATGATTCATATCCAACTAAGAGAAACTGGAGAAAGTTCACAAGCAGGTAAGCAAGATATTCACCGAAATAAGATCAGCATGGCAGAACAATAATAGATCATCAGCAAACAAAAGATGGCACAATTTAAGAGTTTTACATCTCCAATGGAATTGAAAATTAGGATTGGCTGCTATTGTATCATTTAAAGTACTAGAAAGCACTTAAATACAGATGATAAACAAGTACGAAGAGAGAGGGTCTTCTTGTCTTAAACCTGATTTCCTACAGAAAAATTTAGTGGGAGACCCATTGATCAAGATAGAATAGGAAGGTGAGGTTACACACTCTTCAATCTACTTAATAAAAATAGGAGGGAACCCTACAGCTAGCAACACTCTGAGGAGGAAGTCCCATTGAATAGAATCGTAAGCTTTGGCCAAATCGACTTTCAAAGCACACCTCCTATGCTTATTTGAAAGATGGTAGTTCTTAAAGATTTCATGAGCCAGAAGGAAGTTGTCCCTTATATGGCTTTTTAATGAAAGCACTCTAGTTTGGACTGATGAGGAGGGGTAGAGTCTCTATAAGTCTGTTGGATATGATTTTTGTGATCACCTTATAAATCATGTTACAACAAGAGATGGGTCTATAATCCAACACAGTGGAAGGCTAATTTGTCTTTGGGAGAAGGGATATAAAAGTTGAATTAAGCTCTTTGAGGAGCCTCCCGTGTTTGAAAAAGTCTTAGATTGCCCTAGTGATATCATTCCTGATAATAAGCCAGGTGTGTTTAAAGAAAAAGCCATTAAAACATCCGAGCCTAGGGCCTTATTCAGGTTGAAAGAAAAGAAGACTTCCTTAATCTGCTCCAAAGTAACTTCTGTTACAAGGTTAAGTCTAAGGTGCTCGGGAATCAGGTGAGGGAAAAGAGCTATCACATACTCACTTACAGAAGCTAGGTCTTTCTTTGTACCAATAGACTCTTAAAAGAAATCCAGTAAATGTTTATGAGTTTCTTCTAGTTTAGTAATCCTATGGCCATTGCTTCCTAACATAGAGTGGATATTATTTCTGTTCCTATTTGACAAGACAGAGTTATGGAAGAATTTGGTGTTCTTATTCCCCTCTTTAAGCCACTTGACATGAGAAGATTGTTTGTAAAAAGATTCTTGATCATTTAAAGCTTGGAACAAATTGGTCATAGCCTCATGTTCTTTGACAACTAGAAGAGGCCTATTAGGATGGTATTAAGGGTAGCTTGACAAATCTCAACTCGGACATTAATATCACCAATCTAATTTGTGTTTAGGGATTTGAGAGCATTTTTAACTAGTTTGAGCTTATACACGACACAAAAGATGGGGGTCCCTCGGATCTTTGAGTTCTAAGCCTCTTCCACTTTCTGGAGAAAATTTGGCCGAGAGACTACAAATTTGAAAACCTAAAAGTAGTGGGTCTCTTCTTTTGGACTGTTAAGGACCTTATCACTACAGGAGAATGAAATGAAATATTAGGATTGAGGATTTCACTAAAGGTTCTAGGAACCGAGGGCTCCACTCCAAATTGATAAACACTTTATCTAATTTCCTTACTATATGGAATTCGCCATATTGCTTATTAGACTATGTAAAATTTGGGCCACTAGAGTTTAGGTCAAACACATCACACTCCTTAACATACTTCCTAAAGTCTCTCACCCCACTAAAAGCCACTAAGCTAAGAGGTTCAACATCATGTGTAAACAAAGCGGCATTCAAGTCCCCAACTATAAGCCGTAGTTGATTTCCAACAAAGGTTTTGGTATTGGAGAGGGTTGACCAAAGGGTTTTCCTATGATTTGCATTATTTGCCCCATAAATACAAAAAATAAAGAAACCAAATGCACAATTTATAGGGGTCACCTCCAAAAGGATCATCTGATCAGTAGTACTAAAAGGGGCATATAAGAATTTATCAGGGTTCTAAGCTACCACTAACCTGACACAAGAAGTTGGATCTAGATTACTATAGAAATTCCATTTAGGAAACAAAGAATAGCAAATATTGTTCAAAAGAAACTAAGATTTAATCCTAGACTCTATCAAACACACAAAAGACACCGACATCATTCTAAGATAAGACTTGATAGCTAATTGTTTTTTTGTTGTTGAGACCTCTTATATTCCATAAACCTAAGTCTATAATTCTAAACACAAGACAAGACCTACAGCTATTGTTTTCTTCTAGGTTTTCTTCTTTTCTGAATTGTAAAAGCCCCCTCTGCCCCTTCCAATAAACCCTGATTCTGAGGATCATTTGAATTATTATTGGGAATCACATTAGATTTAAGAGAGGCATTAGAATTACCTATTTTGCTTACGCTAGGATAGTTGACACCTTCGAGGCTTCTATTAGAATCATCCTGAGTTTGTTGCATTTCTTTTTCTTTGCTCTGCTCAGTTAGATTTTCAGCAAAGTTGTTCTCCTGAGGTACCACTTGTTCTGTCTCTAAGGTTTTCTCCCGATCTCCCTCCTTCTACTGAGTGTTACGTATAGAAATAGAGAAAATCTCTTTGTCCAATTCTTATTGAGTCCCAGTCTCAAATATACGACCAGTAGGTTTCCAAGCTCTCTTATGTGGAGCCTTATTAGGTTTCGATTCATATTCGATTTCAATCTCCCTAAATTTCACTTGTCCCTCTTCATTATAGGTAGCCAATTAAAAGGATGAAGGTCAGCTCCTCTCCAATTCTAATTCAACACGCATTCGAGCATAGAAGATTCTAGACATTCAAACTGTATGGGAGTCCATGAGCAGAGGTTTTCCAATTGCACTAGCAATCCTACTTAATCCCTTGTTATTCCAATATTCGTAAGGGATATTATGAAACCTTATCCAGACTGGTGCATACTTAATATCCTCTTATTCCCCCACGTTCAAACTCCATTTGCGTAAGAACAACTGCTTCCCTTAGATATGTCAAGGGCCCTTCTCTAGCACCTCATTCATACCACATTCAGAATCAAATTTAAATAAAAACTTGTTCAAGGTAGTCACCAGAATCTTAGAGAAACCACAAGCTAACCAAGATTTTGAGAGTGCTCGATGCACGACTAGAAACGCAGGGCATTTACCAATGAAGAATTTGATCAGAGAATGCTAAAATTTAGTTGCTCTTTTAGTGCTAACTCAGGTGGTGGGATAACTAGAATTTGATCATCCTTAATCTTTGAGGGCTAGAAAGCCAACTCCTTGATAATGGAAGGTTCCTCCACTGAGTTGATTACAACCGATTTCCAAGTTCTTTGAAATGTTTCCACCGAAGCTCCACAAGTCTGGGAGATTAAAGGAGCCTTTGGGCCAATTGGTTCATAAGTCGACTGACTCTGAGTTTTCAAACCTTCTACTACCTGAACAGGGGCGAGGATTGGGAGGTTGGGGTTAGTGCTATGGGAATTTGAGTTTGTGGAAGAAGACAATGGGGATTTGCTAGCGACATAGATTTAGGAATTAGGGTTTACGGAGGACGATGATGGAGACGATGGAGATTACTCCGAGAATAATCAAAACATTCTCTTTCCATGACTTAAAATTGGTGCTATTAAGCATAGGAATTAAATTAACACTAGCAAATAAATTTACAACAAAACGAGGAACTAAACAAAAAACAAAACAAACAAAATCTAATTACTCACATATACTGTCAGGACCCAATAACACATTAGGCATATGACAAATGCCATATACCTAGGCTAAGGACACTCATGATATCCTTAACCCGACTATGCAAGGCTAACTAAATATCTCTCTTTTTTAAAAAACAATTTGGGCAACACAAAGGATGTATTTTTAAAATCCCAAAATGCAATCAAACACCTGCAAACAATTTTAAACACACTTCTATATTCACATTAAAATTCTACCACAACTTCTAAACTTTTAAGTCCACTCAAAAACAATCTCAAAAATAGTACCAAAAGTTCATACATAAGGTCTTTTACAAACTACAAGATAGTCAGGAGTTAATTTATAAAGTCATAAAGCATATCAACATAACCAATATAATAAAAATAGTTCATGAGCCACTATATAACAAGAGTACAAAACAGAGACTACCTACATGTAGTAATGCCCCGAAAATGTAAAAAAATTGCACGATTCACACAGAAATTCAAGCTCACTAAATTAACCTGCATGGTTGGAAAGCTGAGGGCGTGATTACACTATGTACTCAGTGAGTAGGAAAAACATATATCGCAAATAGAACTTGATACACACTAAGACGGTATAGATAACCTATGAAGTGAACACATCACATAGAAACACATAAGCCTAGATTATGACTCAACGTATACTAGTTAGGAACCATATATGCCTAGCCTATTAATCACTCATCTGGTGAATATAGGCTCCAATTCTAGTACACAAAAGCAAAAAAAAACATCATATGTATAAATCAAATCTTGTCAGAAAACAAATCTTAGAATAAGCCAAAACAATCATGTGTGTCGCCAATAACTAGCCAAACTAGTGCGCACACCCACCGATTCCCAATATTGACTTGAATTTCATCTATGGTGAGCCCAGACTATAGTCGATAAGAGCATCATGACCCTAGATGATGAACTCGTCGATTTCCAGACCCTAGGTGTGGAATCACTCGCAAGTCCTGTAAAAGGTGTCTATATGAGGACTCGATTTTATATACTAGCATTAAGGGTACGAGGGTGCTTAATCTGTTGTGCCTAATACACGATTGGCCAATCGTTATCTCTCCAATCACAAAAATCATATGCAAATATTAAGTACAAAAATTAAGGCACCATGCCTTTATTTATCGGTCTAACCAATAAAAAGGAACCTTGCCATAGCTTTAAACCAAAAAGAACACATACAAGCAGCATACATGACTTGGTTATGCATTTGTAAGTTCTAAAACATTATTTCATACAATAAAAGTCATCTTTTGCACTCCAAATGCAAAGTTGTTCAAAAATGTAGTTTCAAAAAATAAAATATTATCCTTTGTACTTCAAGTGCAGGTTTGTTGAAAACAATATCATTTCTTAAAATATGTAATAAAAACATCAATTACACTCCAAGTACAAAGAGTTATTGAAAATAATATGGCTTATTAAATACATAAGTATACTAACATCTATTTGAGATTCATTTCTACTGTGGATTACATAATTTCACAATTCACTTTCAAGTTATCATGCATGTCTTAGGATGATCTAATCCCATTTGAGAAAGATGGTTTCCCCAACTCACCTCAAAAGAAGGTGTACACTCCCTTAACATCAACAATCCTCGGTACAAGCTCCTTGATTCACAGCTCCCAAGCCTTTAAAGATAAAGAAATATACATTGTATTTACTACTCAAATATATATCTTATATTTATACATCATCACATAAGTGTATAAAACACAATATCACTATCTTTAAGCTATAAGATTCGGCCATTACTCATAAACTTATTACATTAATCCATTCCTTCTACCATCATTTGACCAAGCCTCATGCAATATACAGCTTCTTCATTTTTCATTATCAATTCACATTATACATGTACAATTAACACCATAGAATTCATCTAAATCATCAATTTGAAAAGTTATTCAAAAATTCAAAAACTTTCACCAAAGAGAGGGCATTTCAGTTTTGACTTAAGGGGACTTCTCCATGACTCATTTCATTAATCTAAAACATGTTTCATGTATATTCAAGCTTGCAGAACAACATATCTTAACACCAAACTCAAAATCATAATGTAGAGAAAGATGAGACAAAACTTACCTAAACCCTCCTTTGGTGATATCTTAAAATCCTTTGAGAATTCCTCAAATCTAATGATAGATTTTGAGTTCCTTGGTCCAAAATTAGCTTAGAACACCTTGATTAGGATTGGAGAATTAAAAAAAAAAAAGGGGTAAGATTTAGTGATAGCCGAAACTGGTTCCTCTCCTCCTCTCTTCTTCGTTTTTCTCCTTTCTTTTAATTAAAACAAAATATTTCAAGTCTTTAGTAATGGGGTGCACTGCCATACATGAAGAAAGGTCTAGAATATTGACTCTTCTTTGACCAAAATATGGTGAAATTACCTTTTTGCCCTTATGTTATGTGAAATTACCATTTTACCCTCCAAACTTTTCCTAAATTTACAATTAAGCCCAAAATTTGGGAATCTCCAAAACTTTTGTTTTTATTTTGGTCCCCGGACTTTTGAAAATAATAATTAAGCCTTTTAACTTTATAAAATTACATATTGATCCTCCAAAATTTGAAAAATTACAATTAAGTCCTTTAACTTTTAACAATTGGCAAATAAGCCCTTATGTACATCGTGTATAATCATGTCTAATCACCTCTAAGGCATTAGAACACATTTAACTTAACTACCATAGTCATATCCATCCAATGGACTCGGTTTTACTCACTTAGAAACTTATATGTCAGAAATCTCCAAGATTTCGCATACCGATGAACTTTAAGTTCATGTAAGGGCAAATAAAATTTTAAATAACTAACATATATACCCAAAAGGATTTTAAATACATCTTTGAACTCATATATAACAGTGTATATATCAATATATAGTAGTATTTTCAAATATAGAACAATATAAAAGGGCTCAAAAAGTCCAACGATACAAGTCCTCCCCTCCTCAAAAGAGTTTCGTCCTCGAAACTCCTAAGTAGAGGACACAAATAAATGGGGGTATTGATTTCTCATAGTATCTTCAAGCTCCCATGTCATCTCCTCGACCCTATCACTCTTCCAAAGAATTTTGACCGTGGGTACTACTTTGATGCGTAATCTTTTTATTTGCCGATACAAAATCTGAACTGGTTTCACCTTAAAACTTAGGTCTTCTCTCAGCTCTACTAGAGGTTTCTCCAAAATGCAAGATAGATCTGGTATGTACTTTTTAAGCATCGAGACATGGAACACATTATGGATCCTATCCAAGTCCAGTGGTCGTCGCCTCTGGGTGACTTTCATCTTTTCTTGAATAACTTTTATCTTATAAGAGGTAACTTCTATCAATTCAGCTCTTTTGACTTTAGTTATACCAACTTCATCCCAACATAAAGGTGTCTTGCACTTTCTCCCATAAAGTGCTTTATATGGTGGCATACCGATACTTGTCTGATAACTATTGTTATAAGCAAACTCCATCAAAGGCAAGTGTCAATCCCAACTCCTTTATAATTCCATCACACATGCTCTCAACATGTCCTCCAGTGTCTAAATGGTCCTCTCTGACTGACCATCGATTTAAGGGTGGAAGGTAGTACTAAACTTCAGTTTAGTCCCTAAAGATTTCTCAAATTTTGGCCAAAATTGTGAGGTGAATCTCGGATCTCCATCTGATATTATAAAAACTAATACTCATGCAACTTCACAATTTCATCGATATACAGCTTTGCCAACATCTCCAATGAGTAGGTTGTGTTGATAGGCAGAAAATGAGCAGACTTCATCAATCTATCCACTATAACCCAAATAGCATCGTGACCTTTTGATGTATGAGGTAGTCTAACTACAAAATCCATTGTCACATGCTCCCACTTCCATTCCGGAATAAGCAGAGACTGTAACATACCTACTAGTTTTGATGTTCTGCCTTAATATGTTGACAAGGAAGACATCTGGCCACAAATTCTGCTATCTATCTCTTCATACCTGGCCACCAATAACTCTCTCTAAGAGTTCAATACATCTTAGTGCCACCAGGATGCATAGCATAAGCCAAACTGTGAGCTTCTTCTAAGATAGCTCGCCTGAGACCTTGGTCATTCGATACACAGACTTTGTTTCTAAACACTAATAACCCGTCTTCTCTTAGTCTGAACCCCTCACTCTCTTAGGATGGCAATTTCTCACGAATGACTCTTAACTTGGGATAGTTAGCTTGCGATCTCCTGATCTCATCAAATAATGTCGATCGAACTTCAAACCGTGCTAGAAATGCTCCGTCATCCTCTACCACTGAGAGTCAACCTAAGGCTCCATACCCTCATCAAATATGTCATGTAAGGGTTTTTCTTAACATTTACTACCGAGCAGGACTTATGACTTAGTGCATCAGCTACCATATTTACTTTTCATTGGTGATAGTCAATTATTAAGTCATAACCCTTAATCAATTCCAACCATCTCCTTTGTCTGAGGTTTAGCTCCCTCTGTGTCATTAGGTACTTCAGACTCTAATGATCGGTGTATATATGATAAGTCTCTCTATAAAGATAGTGTCTCTAAATTTTAAATGCATACACTACAGCTACGAGCTTGAAATCATGTGTAGGATAATTTATCTCATGCTTCTTCAACTGTCTAGAAGCATATGTGATCACTCAGCCGGCCTGCATAAGCACATAGCTAAGTCCTTGGCGACTGGCATCACTGTACACCTCATACCCAACTCCCTAGGTAGGTAGAGTGAGCACTGGCACAGAAGTTAATCACCTCTTCAGCTCCTAGAAACTCACCTCACATTTGTCATCCCACTGAAATTTTATTCCCTTCTAGGTAAGCCTCGACAAGGGGGCTGCAAGTACTAAGAAACCCTCAAAAAATCTTCAATAGTAACTAGCTAACCCTAAAAAGATGTGGACTTCTATCACATTCTTGGGTTATTCCCATTCAGGTATAGCTTCCATTTTTTTTCGAATCTATAAAATGCCTTCCCCTGATACCACATGCCCAAGGAATCCTATCTCCCTCAACCAAAATTCACCCTTTGAGAACTTCACATACAATTGTCTTTCACAAAGTATTTATAGCACAATCTGGAGATGTCTAGCATGCTCCTCTTCATCTTTAGAATAAATCAAAAGATCATCAATGAACACTATGATAAACTGATCTAAATAAGGATGGAACACCCTGATCATGAAGTCCATAAGTACTGCATCCGCATTTGTCAATCCAAATGACATCACCAAACATTCATAGTGTCCATACCTCATCCAGAAAGCAGTCTTGTGTACACCATTCTCATTAATCTTCAACTAATGGTACCCAGATCTCATATCTATCTTTGAGAATACAGTAGCTCCCCTTAACTGAGCAAACAAGTCATCTACCCTAGGGAGTCGATATTTATTCTTGATAGTAACCCTATTTAACTGTCAATAATTAACACATAAATGGAAGGTCCCATCCTTCTTTTTGACAAACAATACTGGTGCTCTCCACAGTGAATAAGTGGGTCTAATGAAGCTTTTGTCCAATAACTCTTGTAGTTGAATCTTTAACACTTTCTATTCAGCTGATGCCATGTGATATGGTGGTATAGATATTGATTTCGTGCATGGGACCAAGTTAATAGTAAAATCAAACTCCCGATCAGGTGGTAATCTAGGTAACTCCTCTGGAAAGACATCGAGGAACTTGCACACAATAACGACATCTCCCAATTTGACCTTCTATGCTGAAGTGTCAATCACATGAGCAAGGAATGCCTGGCATCCTTAACAAATCAAACTCTAATCGCCGATATCAAATAACTCGAGAATATCTATCGGTCACCAGTAAATTTAATCAGGACTCCACTCTGAGGGTTAAACTCCACTTCTTTCTTAAAACAATCAAACCTAGTTTGATATCCCTCTAGCTAGTCAATCCCCAATATCACCTCGAAATCCCAAAGATCGAGGGGAATAAGATCTGCCTCTAACACAACATCACCGATCTTTATCTCACAGGTTGTATATACTTTATCATAAGCCACTTGCTCTCCAAGAGGAGTGACTACAATGAAAGGAGGATCTAACAACTCTAAGGGATGATAAATATCCTCGAAGAAGGTCGCACTGAAAAATGACCTTTGCAAACCAATGTCAATCAAAACTTTAGCGTCTCTAGAATATACATAACACTTTATAACACTATGGGTTAACACTCATAATATTTAAGAGCTTACTAGTACTACACAGAACATGCATCACAATATCGCGATACAACAAGGAAATGTTCATCTAGAAAATACCTATAATCATGTGCGGATTGGCTCGAACGTCCTCCTACGTCATTGCATAAACTCATGTTTGAACTCGCGAAGTAGGACATTACTAACCAGCTAGAGGTGTACTACTGCCCACACTAGTCCTCTGTGTTGATCCAGAAGACTGAGCACCTACCCTGACAGTCTCCCCTCTGTGTCTCACTAGTTGCACCGAGCTATCTCCTCCTTGAGTTGAAGTCCAAGCCAGTTGTGTACAATCTCTCCTTAAGTGCCCTATCTCTTTACACTAGAAACACTTTCTCAGCTCTGTGCACTTACCTGAATGTGACTTTCTGTAGTTTCTATACTGCTCAAACTGATATGATAGAGCTCGAGAAGTAGAGCTAATAGTAGGGGAAGTGCTCTGATCTCCTAGTCGTGGATACCATAAATTGACAGCTGGTGATGAAGCACCTCCAGTACTACTCGAAGTTGAACTACCACAGCTCCTCTTAGGCTACTGACTGAACGAACCTCCTCCCTTCCTTTTCTAGTTCTTTTCCTCCCACTGTCCTCGGCGCTCTTTCACTAACTTCTAGGCTCTCCTAGTCGACTATACCATCTCCTTGAAAATGGTAATGGGGGTAACCGTCAGTCTCTCTCAAATCGCCAAATGCAATCCAGTCTCAAACCAAACACACAGATTCTCTTCATCTGCCACATATTCAGGGACATAGGTGGCAAGCTCTCTCAACTCTGTCTCAAACTTTCACACTGATCTATTCCCCTGTGTCAGTGTAAAGAAGGCAGTCTTCTTCTAATCTCGATCAAATCTGGTATAGTATAGTTCGTTGAATTCATTGATAAACTCCATCTGGGTAATCTAATTGAGGTATCATCCCCAGACATTTTCCAACCAGACTCTACCATCACCCTCCAGTAATCAGATGACTACCTTCAGCTTCATCTCATCAGACAACCCCATATCATGAAATGTCTCTGTAATATGTCTTATCCAGGATTTGACCTCGGTAACATCACCGTGTCCATTAAAAGGACTACACCTGAGAGTACTGTGCCCACTATGTCATCACCTGTTGTAGAGCCTTCCGTGGCACCGATGGTAAATCTGACTGTGCTATCGCCGATGGTGTTACAATGTGAGGCTGCCTATAAGCTGAAGAGCTAGCAACCGCTGATTTTGCGACTATTTCAGCTCTATGTTCCTCTAGCTCAGGTCGCAAAGGTCCAACCTTACGATGACTTCCTCTTCCTCGTCCAACTATGCTATCACATCAAAGGAAAAGACCTTGTTTAATAAAATAGATCGGGCTAAGCCTAGCTTATCCGACATCCCAAACATTCCAAGGAACATCGATAAGTACTTTAATCGAGGTCGAAATCATCTAACCATTAAGAACGTCAACTTAACAATCTGAGACTCAACTTCGTGACTAAAGACTTTCGACACCCAGACTCGACTCCTAAGGCTTATCAACTTTTTGAAAATGAAAATAACACTTTTGAAAATGTAAAAATCAGGCTCTGATACCAATTTAATTGTCACAACTTAGTACCATATCGGGTATATGACAATCGGCATATACCCGAACTAAGGACACTCACGGTATCCTTAACCTGACTATGCAAGGCTAACTGAATATCTCTCCTTTATAAAAATACAATTAAAAATTGGGTAGCACAACAATTGTATTTTTAAAATCCCAAATCTCAATCAAACATCTACAAACAATTTTAAGCGCACTTCTATATTCATATTAAAATTCTACCACAACTTCTGGACTTTTAAGTCCACTTAAAAGCAATCTCAACAACAGTACTAAAGGTTCATACATAAGGTCTTTTTACAAATTAAAAGACAGTTAAGAGTTAATTTATAAAGTCATAAAGCATATCAACACAACCAATCTAATAAAAATAGTTCATGAGCCACTATACAATAAAATTACAAAACATAGACTACCCACGTGTGGTAATGTCCTAAAAATGTCAAAATTTTCGCATGATCCACACAGAGCTTTAAGCTCACTAAATTAACCTGCATGATTGGAAAGCGGAGGTGGTGAGTACACTATGTACTCAGTAAGTAGGAAAAATATATTTCACAAATAGAACTTGATACACATCAAGACGGTATAGATAACCTATGAAGTGAATGTACATTACATAGAAACATATAGGCCTAGCCTATGAATCAACATATACTAGTTAGAAACCATATAGGCCTACCATATTAATCACTCGTCCAATGAATATAGGTTCTAGTTCTAGTACATAAAAGTAGAAAAACATCATATGTATAAATCAAATCTCGTTAGAAAACAAATATCAGAATAAGCCAAAATAATCATGTTTGTCGTCACTAGTCAGCCAAACTAGTGTGCACACCCACTGATTCGCAGTGTTGGCTCGACTTTCATCTGTGATAAGTCTGAACTACAGTCAACAAGAGATTCATGACCCTAAGTGATGACCTCATCAGTGTCTAGACCCTAGGTGTGGAATCACCTACAAGTCCCATAGAAGGTGTCTATACAGGGACTCGACTTTTATGTACTAGCGTCAAAGGTACGGGGGTCACTTAATATGTTGTGTTTAGCACACAATTGGCCAATCGTTACCTCACCAATCAAAAAAATCATATGCAAATATTAAGTACAAAAATTAAGTAAGCACCATGCCTTTATTTATCGATCCAACCGATAAAATGGAATCTTGCCATGGCTCTAAGACAAGAAGAACACATACACGCGGCATACATGACTCGATTATGTATATCTAATTTCCAAAACATTATTTCATGCAATAAAAGTCATCTTTTGCACTCTAAATGCAAAATTGTTCAAAAATGTAGTTTCAGAAAATAAAACATTATCCTTTGCACTTCAATTGCAGGTTTATTGAAAACAATATCATTTCTCAAAATATATAATAAAAACATTAGTTGCACTCTAAGTACAAAAAGTTATTTAAAACAATGTGGCTTATTAAATACATAAGTATACTAGCATCTATTTGAGATTCAATTCTACTATGCATTACCTAGGTTTAAAATTCACATTCAAGTCATCATGAATGTCTTTGGATGATCTAATCCCATTTGAGAGATATAGTTTCCCCAACTCATCTCAAAAGAATGTGTACACCTCTTAACTTCAACAATCCTCAGTACAAGCTCCTTGATTCATAGCTCTCGAGCCTTTATACATAAAAACATAAAAAAATATACAATGTATTTACTACTCAAACATATATCTTATATTTGTACATCATCACATAAGTGTTTAAAACACAATATCACTATCTTTAAGCTATAAGATTCGGTCATTACTCATCAATTTGAGCAAAATTCAAGTTTACTCTAAGTAAACATGAAACCGCTTTCCAATGGATATCATTACGAATCCTTAAATCCTAAGTCATGTTCACTTAGACATTTTATCAAACACCGAACGTGCATGACTTTCAAGTCATATTTTCAAGAATTTATCATAGTAATTAATGCCCCTATCTTATTACATAACAAACATTTCACAATTATGCAACTCATTACATTAATCCTTTCCTTCTCCCATCATTTTGAACAAGCCTCTCGCAATATACAACTTCTTCATTTTTCATCATCAATTCACATTATACATGTACAATTGACCCCATAGAATTCATTTAAATCATCAATTTCAAAAGTTATTCAAAAATTCACAAACCTGCACCAAAGAGAGGGCATTTCGATTTTTACATAAGGGGACTTCTCCATGACTCATTCCATTCATCTAAACCATGTTTCATGTATATTCAAGCATGTAGAACAACATATCTTAACACCAAACTCAAAATCATAATACAAAGAAAAATGAGACAAAACTTACTTAAACCCTTCTTTGGTGATATCTTAAAATTCTTTGAGAATTTCTCACATCTAATGACAAATTTGAGTTCCTTGGTCACAAATTAGCTTAGAACACCTTGATTAGGATTGGAGAATTAAAAAAAAGGGTAGGATTAGTGATAGCCAAAAATGGTTCTTTTCCTCCTCTCTTCTCCTTTCTTCTCCTTTCTTTTAATTAAAACAAAATGTTTCAAGTCTTTAGTAATGTGATGCACTGCCATACATGAAGAAGGGTCTAAAATATTGAGTCTTCTTTGACCAAAATATGGTAAACTAATTGTTTTCCCTTAGGTTATGTGAAATTACCATTTTACCCTCCAAACTTTTCCTAAATTTGCAATCAAGCCCAAAATTTGGGAATCTCCAAAACTTTTATTTTTATTTTGGTCCCTAGATTTTTGAAAATAATAATTAAGCCCCTTAACTTTATAAAATTACATATTGATCCTCCAAGAATTGAAAATTTACATTTAAGTCTTTTAACTTTTAACAATTGGCAAATAAGCCCATATGTACATCAACTTTTCCAATTAAGCTTTCTAAGTGTCCAATGAGTCTATAAATCACGTCTAATCATCTATAAGGCATTAGAACACATTTAACTCAACCACTATGGTCATATCCATCCAGTAGACTCGGTTTTACACACTTAGAAACTTATATGTTAGAAATATAGCACCCCAATCCCGCAAGACCCGAACCCGATATCGATGGTGATATCCGAGACCGTGCCCTGCGAGGGTAGTGTGCTAAGCACTCGATCAATCAAAATTTGGTATCTATATTTTTTTCCTCTTTATAGACACGCATGCGGAAGTCAATAATCAAATAGGCTATAAGCCCTTTTCCATCATACAATGCCATTTACAAAATTCCCATATGGCCATTTGGCCCTTTCACAAATACAAACACTTGAGTCATTTC
>JANIJH010067919.1:6296-26648 GCA_024520975.1 Erythroxylum areolatum | reverse complement strand
GTCTCATTTTTCTACCATTTCTTAAGAGACGATGGCTATTCATAGCTATTACCTTGACATTAAAAATAGAAAGTTTTTTTTAGGAAAGCGATTAAGAAAATAGAATTCAAGCTCCAAGTAAAACAAATAGTTTGGTGAACTCTAAAAAAAGGGGGTATTTTTGTCAATTTTGTAACGCCTTGGTGGTATAGCTGAGTGGTAAGGTGGGGTACGAGGGCCTCCCAAAAAGATCTACTAAATTCATCAAGTTGTTTCAAAGGATCAAAATGGCCAGTTATTAATGGAATTCCTTATCGGCTCTCTGTAAAATATTCATTTGGACGGGGGCTTCCAAAAACATCATAAGCTAAACCCGTGCTGACGAATAACTAACCTGCAATGAATAGGGAGGGTATAGTAATTCTATGAATGACCAAATATCGAATACTGGTGATAATGTCAGCAAAAGAACATTCTTTTGTGCTTCCAAACATGTTGAGCTCCATATATTCTTGTACAATCAAAAGGGGATAGATTTCGGAAAAGATAATATCGGTAAATGAAACTTCACTTAAGGTAAATCTTTGTGAGATCGTCAATATTTTACCAAGGGTTTCTTTAAAGTGTATCGAATCAGTATAGCTATCCTTCTTTTGACGCATCAATGCAACTTTAATCACTATTAAAATAAAGTCCACGAGAATTTCATTTTTTCTTATCGCTCTAAATTGTTTACTATCAACTAGGTAAAATGTGAATTCAACGGGTTATTGTCTAGTCTATTTTTTTTTCAAAATGAAAAAAGACAAAAGTACCCTAAAAAACTAATTGTTTCGATGAAAACTTCTATTTTCTCAGAGATTGAATTTTCCCAATGATTGAATGTTGATACATGATCAAAGCGATTAATTTCTTTATATTCCTTATTATTTATACTATTTATCTTTTTTCTTTACTATTTTGATTATTCTTTATTACTATTTTAATTACTATTAACAAATAACAAAACAAATCAATGTAAAAAAATCATAGGACCACCGATAGTTAAAAGGGATAAATCTACTATTAGGAATGGGGATCAAATAGTTATTCATGTACCGTTATCATTGGAGGCTCGTTTACTTATGTTTTCTCATATGAATCTCTTGTCTCTAGCTGTTGGAGATCCCATTTCTGTACCAACTCAAGATGATAATATCCATAAATGGCTTGTTTTTGGTAAGAGATGAATATTACTATACGTAAATTCAGGTGTATGGTATACATTGGTACCAATGCATTTCTCCTTTTGAGTCGGAATAAATATGTTTTCGCACATTCGATATACACAATAAAACAATTAGAAAAAAATCGATGAGAATAAAAGAAATAACTAAACAAATTCCTCTATGGTCATACAAATTAATCAATGATTTTGAACAGCTAGAAAGAGAAAATGAAGCAAACATAGCAGCAAATCATGAAATTTGTTCACGAAAAGGCAAGGTTGTAATTATTTTTACTGATAATCAACAAGAGATTGATACTTATCAAAATGCCAAAGATGCTTCTAATTTTGATCAAGCAGATGATGCTACTTTGATACGTTATTCATAACAATTGAACTTTCACTGAGATATAATAAAAGGATCCATGGTGCAGAAAGATGAAAAACACCTATTTCGAAACTATTTCAAGCAAATATTCATTCTCCCATTTTTTTGGACAGAATATACAAGTCTCAATTTTTTATTTTGATATTTCCAAATTCACAAAAATAATGTTTATAAATTGGATATGTAAAAACATCAAATTTATGATTTCGAATTCTACTTATATAGAGGATAAATCAAAAGAAAGTGGAAAAAAAGCCGAGAACAGAAAAGAAGAAGACAAAAGAAAAGAAAAAAGCCTGGATGGAAATAGCCAAAGCCTGGGATAACATCCTATTTGCCCAAGTAATAAGAGGGTGTATTTTATTAACCCACTTCAGTTTTAGAAAATATATTTTTTTACCTTCATTAATAATAGTTAAGAATATCATTCGTATGCTATTTTTTCAATTTCCTAAATGATCTGAAGATTTTACATATTGGAATAGAGAAATGCACGTTAAATGCACCTATAATGGAGTTCAGTTATCAGAAATAGAATTTTCGAAAAACTGGTTAATAGAAGGTATTCAAATAAAGATTCTATTTCCTTTTCATCTAAAACCTTGGCACAGATCGAAGCTAAAATTTCTTCATCTTCATGAAGATCGAATCAAAAAGAAAGGAAAAAAATAATTTTTATTTTTTAAAAATTTGGGGAATGGAAACTGAACTGCCTTTTGGCTTTCCCCGAAACCAATTTTTAGTTTTTGACCCCATCTTTAAACAAATCAAAGAAAACAATTAATAAATTAAAAAAGATTTTTTTATTTCTTTTCAAAGTCCTAGAACTAGAAAAAAAATTAATTTTCAATTTATCAAAAGAATGAAAAAACAGGGTCATCAAAAAATTGTTCTTTATAATAGAAATGATAAACAAACTTTCATAATAAAAAAGAAATCCAATTCTATTATTTTGATTTAGAGACATATATGACTTGAATAAAACTAAAACTAAAAAAGAACAAGAAACAGACCCTACCTTGGGTCAAGTTATAATTGTTCATGTTGATTCTTTAGTAATGAGATCAACTAAGCCTTATTTGGCCACCCCAGGAGCAATTGTTCATAGGCATTATGGAGAAATTGCTTATGAAGGAGATACATTAGTTATATTTATATATGAAAAATCAAGATCAGGTGACATAACACAAGGTCCTCCAAAAGTGGAACAAGTATTAGAAGTGCATTCAGTTGATTCAATATCGACAAACCTAGAAAAGAAAGTTAAGGGTTGGAATGAGTATATAACCAGAATTCTTGGAATTCCTTGGGGTTTCATGATTGGTGTCGAACTAATCATAGTGCAAAATTACATCTCTTTGGTACAGATCCATAATATACATATAGAAATTATTATACGTCAAATAACATCAAAAGTGTTGGTTCTAGAAGATGGAATGTTGAATGGCTTTTCACCCGGAGAATTAATTGGATTGTTTCTAGCAGAACGAATGTGACACGCTTTGAAAGAAGCGATTTCTTACCGAGCCATATTATTAAGAATAATGAGAGCATCTCTGAATACTCAAAGTTTCATATCCGAGGCGAGTTTTCAAGAAACTACTCACGTTTTAGCAAAAGCTGCTCTCCATGGTCATATTGATTGGTAGAAAGGCCTGAAAGAAAACGTTGTTCTAGGGGATATGATACTCGTTGGTACTGGATTTAAAGGATTCGTGCATTGCTTAAGGCATCATAAGAACATTTCTTTGAAAAACAAAAAGACGAGACTATTCTAGGGGGAAATACGAGATATTTTGTTCCACCACAGAGAGTTATTTGCTTCTTGCATTTCAAAAAATTTCTATCGGTGGTTCTGTGTTTTTTTTACATTGATTTGTTTTGTTATTTGTTAACGGTAATTAAAATAGTAAAAAGAATAATCAAAATAATAAAGAAAAAATATAAAAATATAAAAAATAAGGAATAGAAAGAAAATAATTGCTTTGATCATTTATTAACATACAATCTTCAGGAAAATTCAATCTCCGGGAAAAGAGAAAGTTCCATTGAACATTTATATTTTTCAAGGTACTTCATCTTTTTTTTTCACCCTTGTAGGATTGCAACCCTTTGTCCAAACCATTGTATTAAGTGTGTCGGCTAGGGTATAAGGGGCATGATGACTTGACATCATCCTCACCTTCCTCCGGCTTATCGCCGACAGTCTGCCATGAAACATGCAAGCATGACTCGGGAAGGAATTCTTTTAACCTATTTTAAACCATTTTCTACTCCATCCATCTAGTTCCTGGTTCGAGTCCCGAGCAGGGATCCCTAAGGAAGAGCATCAAGTTGGCCCTTGCGAATAACTTGATGCACTATCTCCTTTCAACCCTTTAGTGAAATGCGGCAAAAGGGAGGAAAATCCATGGATCGACTCCATCATCTCCACCCCATAGGAACTACGAGATCACCCCAACGATGACCTCAGCGTCTAGAGTTCACGGACCAACCATATAACCTTGTTCAATAAGTGGAACGCATTAGTTATCTTCTCTCAGGATGGGTAGTAAGGGTCGGAGAAGCGCAATCACTAATTCTTATTCTTAAACTAGCATTCTTAAGACCAAATAATGGGCAAAAAGGGGGGAAGCTCTCTGCTTTTGGTTTTCCTATAGGTGGATCCTCTGGAGCCATAGGAATCCTTAGTTAGAATGTGATTCCAACTCAGCACCTTTTCAGAAGAGTTGCTCTTTGGAAAGCATAGTATAATGAAAGATGTAAGTTGTGTTCGGGAGGAGTTATTGTCTATCGTTGGCCTCTATGGTAGAATTAGTCGGGGGGCCAAGAGGTGGTGGTTTACATTGTGGAAGATGTCAGCGGTTCGAGTCTGCTTATCTCCATCTCGTGAACTTAACCGGTACAAAACTATACAATAGCGCCCAATTTTTTGATTTGACAGTTCAATCTATGATTTATTATTTATAGACGTTGATAAGATCCTTCCTTTTAGTTTAGTAGCACCTTATGATGGCATATCCTTAACCTTAAAGTTAAGGGCGAGGTTCAAATGAAGAAAGGCTTACGGGGGGATAGAGGGACTTAAACTCTCATGATTTCAAAAGTCGACCAATTTTGTTCTTACTATCAATTTCCTTGTTGTTAATATTGAAATGTACAATGGGACTCTATCATTATTCTCGTCTGATTAATCAGTTATCTATCAGATTATGGAGTGATTGATTTGATTAATTCATATTTGATCCTTTCTTTAACTTGGAATCGATTTCAAACAATTATTTTATTGAATAAATGAGCATAAATGATTTCACTTCGCTAACTTTGTACTAATAAAATGTCACAGTTAAAGAGTAGTATTAATAGTCATTTGAGATAATGTATATTACATAGATTATCTCTTTCATTTGAGATTATTGTATCAATATTTTCATCATGAAGCATCTTCAATTCATTTTTTGCAACTTAAAGTTTTCACATGCATTTTTATCACAAAATGCTCAACCTTAAAGCTTAAAATTTACTATTTTCTTCCTTAAATCCCTTTACATTTGTTAGAAAGTTGTTGAACTTGAATCAATATTTTAAATTTCTAATTTTGGTATTTATCAAAACTTCAGTGGGACAATGGTAAGAGTGAAGATAACTACAAAAATGTGCCTTTCTATTACTAAATTTAGATACATATAGATAATTGACTAAATTTTTATCAAACTTTTCATAATAGGCCAATGCCCTCTTGTTTATTACTCCAGGTGAAGTAAGCTCCTTCGAATCTCAAATAAGTAAGTCTAATTATGTTCAAAATGTTTTAAAAGTCACTAGTCCTTTCTTTATTTCTCATAAGAATCAAGCATTGAAAAGAGCTACACATGTTTTTACAAAGGATAGGCATAAAGAAGGGCTTAAATAGCTTACAAATCGTTCAATTCAAGCACTAAAAGAGGTTGGAGATCTACTAAAGGACAATGGAGTACCATTAATAAAGAGTATAACAAAGAAGGAAAAAGAAGCTCTTGATGGCTTAATGGTGGATCTTTATGTAATGAGTGAAAAGAAGCTCTTGATGGCTTAATGGTGGAGCTTTATGTAATGAGTGAAGTTTTTCTTCTTTATGAGAATGATTTTAAGGTCATATTATTTATATAAGTGAAGAAGCAAGCTTTGTGGAAAAGGTTACATAACTTAACTTGAATTGGACTTATAAGTAAACCAAGGTTAGTCTTTTGTTAGGTTTATAGAATAAAAAACCAGAAGCAAATTGACACTAGAGTTATACTTGTAAATGACACCAGACTTATATTTATGATGCATTTTAAGAGTTTCAAAACAAAATTGACGTTGATTTTAGAAGCTCAATTGACATCTATCTTGTGTTTTATAGTTTTTAAATTTTAAACTTCTTTTTAGATAAGGATTTTTTTTCTTTTAAACTTATTTTTCCTAATTAGATTATAATAAAGTTATTAGTTTCCTTTAGGAGTTTAGTTTAGAGGGATTCTATGTTTCTTAGCTGTTAAGCATATATAAGGCTATTTTATGGATGTAAAGAGGAACATATGTTTTATTTAATAAAATTACCTTAGAAAGGGTTTTCTTCATCCTTATTCTTAAAGAAACTCTTCTTTTAGGTTCTTTAATAACTATTAATCTTATCTAATTTGTTAGTGGCAATTAATTATAGAATATTATCATTCCTAGTTCCTTTATTTTTTATAATGTGGTGATTCATATCCTTCTTTTGTAATTTTGAGTTAGATTTTCTTGCATTAAATTTGTTACAATAAAATGGTCATTGGTTTTTCATATTAATATTAGTAAGGGTCATAACAAAATTTGGTATCAAAGTCAACTTTTATATTCAACTTTGTTCTTGATATCATTTGTTTACGTTTTCAATATTTTTTTTGTCTATATTCTACACCCTTAATTCCTTTGTTTTCATCATTCATGGATAAGATTAGTTAAAAAAAGACTATTTTTGGCTTCTTGTTTCTTATTTATTGACTTTTATAAGTTAATAAAAATTTAGTTTATTAGTTGTCTTATTTTTAATTTATTGTTGTTAAGTTCTTATCCTTCTATGCTACTATGTTTTTAGTTATTTTGTTTCATCCAATTTGCTTCTTTGGGAGTTATTTAAGAAATAGGGAAGATTTAAACTAGATTTCTTGATTTATATTATAGAATTTACAAAGAAACTTTAATTAAGATTTTAGAATATAAATATAGTGAACTTTAAAAGAAACATGTGAAGAATTGTTTTTGCTGCTAATGATTCTTCTAAGTACATTATGACTTAGACTTGAAACAAAAGCTTATAAATAAATAAAGAAGTAAATGAGGAGGAAAGAGCAAAGATAGAACATAAGTCCATCATGAATGTCATACAAGGCCAATATAAGTAAATTCCTTAATAATTTCATGAAGTTAGGAATAGGATTGAGAAATATGAAATGGTTTGCAATATAACTCACCTATAGATGTTAGGATGGATGATTTTGAGGCTTATAATGAGGTTGAGGGTATTTCTAACTATATAGGAGAGCTCAACCTAAAAGGTGATAGAGGAGAAAAAGGTGGAAGATGTGGTAGAGTAGGAAGGCAATGAGGAGGAAAATTTAGGATAGGCTATCAAAGATAGTGTAAAGAAAGGGTGGATAAAAATATAAGTAGCATTAAGTTGACAATACTACATTTTATAGAAAAGATAGACCCATTTGCCTAATAAGAGTGGGAGAAGTGTGTTGAGCCAGTTTTTGATTAACTTTTTGGAGGAGAAAAAAGTCAAATTAAATATTGGAAAGTTTAGTGACTATATAATGGATTGGTAAAATTATTAAATTCTCAATAGGAAAAGGAACCAAAATTAACCTATCAAAATTTAGAAGGAGAAAAATTGGTGATGAGGAAGCATTTTATGCCAAGTTCTTTCTACAGGGGGCTCTACCAAAGGTTACAAACATTAACTAAAGGTTTCAAAAGCATAGAGGAGTACTATGAAGAAATATAGGTTGTCATATCTAGGGCAAACATGGAGGAAGATCGAGTACTGATGATGAGTTGATTTATTTATGGGCTCCTAAAAATTACCAATGTCACAAAGCTATACTAATATGTGCAGTTAGAAGATGTTGTGCATATTGCTGTGAAAGTACAGAGACAACTTAAAATTAGGTGGTGCACATTGCTATGAAGGTGCATAGTCAACTTAAAAATAAACTTTTTAACCATTTTAGTTTTTCTAGTGTAGGATGTTCAACATAGATTAAACCAATGAGTAAAAGGAGGATGAAGTTCTAAACTTAAATCATAAAGTAACTGAACCGAAATTGCATGCACTAAGTAGATACAAGACTAAGATCAATTCTCTTTTAATAACTAGGAATTAATAAGTGAAGTGCTTCAATTACTTAGGGATAGAGTATGTAGCTTCACAATATCCTAACAAAAGAGTGAAGATAATGATGAAGGATAAAGAGTATGTATCTAAGAGCAAAAAGGAGGTGGATGGCAATATACATAAACTAGAGGAGGATAATGAAGATGAGTATATTGTGAGGTCTAAACAGGAAAGTTTGCTAGTCACTAGAAGGGCATTGAGCATATTTATAGAAGAATATGATGTGAATGGACAATAGAAAAATATCTTCCATACTAAATGTGCTACTAAGAAAGGAGTTTATAGTTTGATCAATGATAAAGGGAATTTTACCAACATTGCTAGTGTGTAATTAGTGGAGAACTTAGGATCGCCAACCATGAAACATCCAAAACACTACAACTTACAATAGATAAGTGGGGCATATTTTTTAAGAACATACTTATAAATTTTGTAAGAGATCCATATATGATAAATATAAGAATAAATATTCCTTTTTCGTGAATGGAAAATTGATTATCAATTTCTTTATTATCATTAAAGCAAGTTTACAAAAATCAACTATACATTTATGAGAGTGAGCAATAGAGTTTAAGGGGAAGGAAACAAATGAAAACATTTAGAAGGTAATTCAAGCCTTTTAGGGAAAGCGGGAAAAAAAGATAAACTTGAGAAAAAAAAGGAGTAAGCTTGGTAGTATGAGTGAGATATATGAGAGAAGGATAGCAATTGCTTTTTGATGTTAAAAATGAAGATACTGATTTGAGGGTTAATCATTTTAAAGAGAGGGGAAATGGTAGGAATCAAACATCAACTTGAAATAAATAGGCTTTTACATAGGAGAGGTATAAAGAAGGGATTAAATAGCTTATGAATGGTTCAATTTTAGCACTAAAAGATGCTAAAGATTCATTAAAGAACATTGGAGAGCTATCAAAAAATAGTAAAGTAAAGAAGGAAAAAGAAGATCTTAATTTTTAATAGTGGGTCTTTATGTCAGTAGTGAAGTTTAACTTCTTAATAGAATGAATGAAGGCTATAATGTTGATCTATGTGAAGGAGTAAACTATAGAAAAGGGATTGTATAATGTAATTGGCACCATATATACTAATAAATAAATAAGTGCCAATATTTTATTGGATTTTTAGTCTAAAGAAGCATAAGCAAACTAGTGCTAGAGTTGAACTTATAATCGATGTAACTCATCTTTGTGATGTGCACTAAAATTTTTAGAATAAAATCAGTATTAGTTTTGAAAGTTGGAGACATGGTAAACTTGTACTTGTATTTTTTTTAAATTTTAAACTTCTGTTTGGATAGATATTATAGTTCATAGGTTTTTATGTTTCTATTTAAGCCTATATAAGGCTATCTTATGGATGTAAAGAGGACCTTATGTTTTATTTAACAAATTACTTTGGAAAGTGTTTTCTTTATCCTTGTTGTTAGAGAAACTCTTGTTTTAGGTTCTTTAATAACTATCGATCTTATCTAGCTCACTAGGAAAGATCAGCCTTAGAATTTTATTAATCCCAATTCTTTTCATTTTTGGAGTTTGGTGATTTATGTATTTTTTTATTTTTGTGATGGATTCTATTATATCAAACTTATTACGAAAAATTGTTCCTTGGTCTTATCATATTGATGTCAAATCTTACTAGTCATAAAGGTAAGGCTTGGATTAGTTTCTTAGCCTCCATTCTTTAAATTTTTATGTAAAGAGAATATTGTTGAAGTCACCTAACATTAGCTATGGAGTTTGAATGGAAGAGCTTAGAGTTTTCATATTTTTTCAAAGAATGTTTCCTTAGAACTCATGGTTAATCACATAGATGAATGAAACTTTAAGGCAATCAGGGTCTTGATTGATACTAATCCCCAAGTGGATGAACTACTCAGATGCTAAAAATTGATGCACCTAAAATAAGCTAGGATTATTAGTACTAATACTCATTTCATTATAGTTTGATTCGTGATTATTTAAAATATTCCAATTCTAATCAAGCATCCATTGGCAATTGTGAAGTTTATTTTCTTTAGTTTTAGTTTCCAAGAGACCTATTATGTAAGGTTTTCTTGACTACAGATAATAATATATTTTCTACCTTTTAGGAAAATTTTTCTCATAATATTCCAAGACAACATTATGGGAATAAAGTGAGGGAATGGTTCCCTTTCTTCTTTAATGTCCTTCCTAGTCTTCTTTTTATACTAACAACATTTTCATCACCTTTTTTAGATCTACTTGAAAGGTTATCCATAACCATCCCCTCTTTTCATCTTACTTTTGATACACCATATTGAGTTGTCTCCAAGGCCTATTTTGAGGGGTGTCCTTTGACAAGTCTTAGTCCCCTTATCAGTCAAATATAGATCCTGTGTATTCAATACCCAATTAAAATTTGAAGTTATGCTAATAGCTGTGACTCCTATTATTTGTAGATCCAGTTTCATACCTCCTGAGCCATAGTTATTTTATAGAGCTCTTAAATTATCCTAGTGTGTTTCTAATGAATTCTTTGATTTCTATCCCTCTTTTAGCAAAGATTGCTTTGCTTTCCTATGTTCATATAAGTATTGGTAGTCTTAAATTTCACCAATTCAGAGCTTTCTACATTTGAGTATTTTTTACATGTACGCTTCCAAGATTTTTCTTAGTTTGGGTAGATAGTTTCCATCTATAAGTTAGTATAATTTATGATTCCAACTACTATCTTCACTAAGTCTTTTTAGTTTCAATAAATTAGATAAAATTTTTAAAACCTTTACTTCCAGACAAATTCTAGCATATCTTATTTTTTTGAAACCTATGGTATACTCATCCAAGCATACTGTTTTCATAATAGAGTTAGCAAGATAATTCAAACGTATAGTGATCCAATACACTAATGGTACATTACAAAAGTTTATATAAATAGATATAATATTTCTATTTTTTTTACAAGATGGCCTCTATATTTGTAACAAGACAGGGTTGCCTAAAACATGTTAGGGATCTATTTCAATGACTTTTTCCACACTTGATTCACTTTTAAATTTGAAGATGAAATCCTTCTTATTAATCAGAGTTTTCTCAAGCCCTAACTTACCCTAGCTAACTTTCACTCAAGCTTGCACTTAGGGAAAAGGGATTCTTTTATCTATGAAATATCTAATTAGAATAGTGTCCCATCTTATAGAATCATCTCTGAGGACCTCCATAAATTGCGAGATTATAATAGAATCACTCTTTGACTAAGAAGGAAAAAAAAGTTTTTCATATGGTGAACAATCTCCCACCACTTAACACTATATGTTTCTTAGATGTCTTTAGTAAGTTCCCTCTAGTTACAATTTCTTAAATGATAGAGAATGTGAAAGCGGAGGGGGATAAGTGTATCAGCCATTACAAGTTAAATTGCTATATTTCTAAGCTGTAGCTTGGTGAATTATTGAAGTAACTAGGGCTAGTAAAGGAAGTTGAGGTCTTAGGAGGTTTTGAAGGAGGAGACACTGTATTGGTTAAAGAGGATTGAGTCATCATTGTAGGTAAAATGGGGTCTTTTAGTCAGCTCGGTTTCTCAACTAATTTCATTTTTTTTATAAAAAGGAACTAGGCCAAAACCATAGTTAGAAAAATATTACACTAAAAAGTTTCTAAAAGTGGTTAGGTTTAATAAAGAAAAATGAAAGTTAAAGATATAAAATGGTTTAATTGAAGACAATTACAAGGCATTTGCCATTCTTTTTTTTTTTTTAAATTGAAATGAATAACATTGCTAGGGAAAAGCAAACATTTATACAAGGCATACAAACCTAAAAAACAGTGAAAGAAATGTCCAAGATAATATAAAAGCTAATACAAGACAACTAACCAATGAAATTGCAAGCTAAAACCATAAAACTATCAAAACAAGTAATAATCACTAACTAGAATTGACCCACATATAATCTAGACATAAATAGGCTCCCCTATAAGCTAGAATAAAGCTTTGCACTAGAGTTCTTCCTTAGAGATTCAAATGTGATTTAGTCTCTAAAGAGAGAACTACATCAACACATCTTATCAAATCCATCTCGCTTATCTAACTAATATTACTTTGAATGATAAAGTTGACATCTAAGTATTTTTTCCTAAACATACTTTGATTTCTTTAGCATCATAAGTTGTACATTGGGCAACTAAGAGCTAGCTGAAGATGTGTAGCATCATCCTTACTAAGTTGTCTTAGGTTTGAGGCCCAAAGAATGATGTGCCTTTAATCTATTGAGAGTATCATTCTAGATCAAGTTAGAAGAAGGACAATCAAAAAATAAGTGATTAACAAACTCAATGAAGGCCAAGCGTAGCTTATAGTTAAGATTTACCATTGGGACAGATGCTTCCTTAATGTAATCAAGTGTTGCGAGTCTTTCCTTAGTAGTAAGCCATAATATAAAAAATACCTTGAGAGTTAAGTATTTTTTTTCTATACAAATTCATACCCATAAACCTTAGGTGTTGAGTATTTGAACAAATCCATATATAAGACTTATTATGAACAATCCTAAGGCGTGCCTTAACCAAATGACTGTGCTGCCTTAACCAAATGATTGTGCCTTCTTCATTAGGGTTGGGTAAGTAAGCTAGGAAGTTACTTTGTAGTACTCTAAAACATATATTATAGCAAAACTAGTTACCACCATTGATTAAAGAACTTACTCTGGCATTTACTGGATAAAAGTGTCCTAGGTTGGAGATATTAGGGAGCAAATTTGAGGGCCAAATGTACCCCAAATATCATTCTATGGTCATTTATTATTGTCATTACCAATTTGGATTTGGAACAAGGGCCAAAAAGCGTCTCTAAGTTTCATTATCTACAGAATACTCTATAAAGAAGTCCTTGTCACTAATGATTATCCATAATCTCTTGGCTAATAGAGTCTTACTAACTACATGAATAATAAAGTGAACTCCCAAACCACCTTCATCCTTATATAAGCAAATACTTTTCTAAATTACTTTAGCATGACCAGGCATCTATTTTAATACGTAACAATCTAAAGTACAAATTAAAGGTTTTCTAGTTCAACACTCTCAAACGTATGATATAAACGATTATATAGATGTTCTAGTCCTTCATTAATCATTTAACACATGAAAACTTAATTATAATTTCGTTTATGAATAAGTTAGCACTAGTAGTATATCCATTTTTTTAAAATTCCAAATAAAGATTAAATTGGTGATATTTTCACCTAATTGGAGTTGGTTTATCAAATTGAGTTTCTTCAAGATAAACATGAACTCCTTGTTTTAGAATTATTATGAATTGTCATTATATCAAATTAATGATTTTCATAGTTAGCATACTTTATTCAATTACTCTTTTTACTCAATAGGAGATACCTCATTCTGATACAAAATAATCATTTTTAATCTTCCCTATTTATTTATTTTTCTGTTAATTTAATATCTTATGTTTTACTTCTCATACTTTTTTCAGTTTCTCAATATTTCTTTTCACTTTTTCCTTAAAGGAATACATCTATAATTTTCAGCCATTTAGTTTTGTCATCATATTTTTAATAGTAACAGGAATTCTATTAAAGTTTTGGTACATAGTAGGATCAAAGTAAAAAAAAACTAGTAAAATGGAAGATTGGAAAATTTTATTTTTTTAATTGAACTTATCCAATTGGAGTATTGATATATCTTATTAAACTAAAAGAACCAAAATAAGATATCAATATAAGTGGGTAGTACAAAATAGCTTGCCCTACTATAGGATGGGACACTGGATAAGTGAAAATGAGTAGGTGACCATCTATTAAGTTCTTGAGAGATCCAAATTAACAGTGGTAGAGAAGGAATGACGGAAACTCTTGACAGAAATTACAAATGTTTGCATGACTTCATAAAAAAAAACCTTTTAAGGGTATATCGTGTGAGCAGAGGTTGTAGAACAGTTGATAACACATGTAAGGGCATCAGAAGGGCAAGAATATGATTCCAATCAAAACGGCAGCAGGTAGCATCGAGAAATAGAGAGAACCTTTTCAGGATGACTAATGAGGAGGTCACGTCCATATATGTCAACAAAATATTAATCAGCTTTGTCTTCATCTTCCCAAGAGAAAAGTTAAGGTTTGTTTTTGTCTTTTTTGTTTTTTGGTTCCCTGGGACTGATGTGAGAAGAGAGGAAAGATGCCTTAGATATTTTTGGTTCTCACGGAGCCATGAGAGCGCTCTTGGCCTTGGACATGATGCTGGCTGGTGGGGCTTTAGAGGCCTAAAACAAAGACTCGTCGGTACATACTTACTAGAAGACATTTGTTGGGCGGTTAAAAGAACAATCCCCTGTAACTAACCTGGCAGATGGTCGGTGACTGGCCAAAACCACAACTTTTCTGGTTGGGTCCATATCAATATTTATATATGTATGTTGTTTGATAACCCTTTACGATTTGCTGCATTCAATTATATAAAAGTTAAATTAAGAATGTGTGAGTAATGCCACATAACAACTTGCAGATTAGTGAAAGGGATATCCAGTATACGATGTACTGTTTACTTAATAGCTAGCTCTCTGGAACACATGAGCATCACAAAAAAAAAAAAAAAAATTATTGGAATGAAAAGGCTTCATAACTGATAGAAAGAGCCAAATAAAGGGATGACAACCGCCAAATAGGTCCAGGCCACGGGAACTCTGTGGTTGTGAGATGGATTAATGCACTCCAACTACCACGTATATGCATTACGAATGGGCCCTTTATTTATCGTCCCTTCTACGTAGGCGGCCCCTCCAATCCATCATTCGAATCGATGCCTCCATCTCCATGCATGCTTGTCATCTATATGCATGCGGCACAGGAACAGGAGGAGATCCAGTACCTAATGCTACTGAGTGCTGACTATATATCTCCAATATAAGACAAGAGATGAGAAGGGAAGGGCATCACTTTTTCAAGATTTAAACCTTAACAAGGAGTTGACTTGCACATTCCATTATTAGAAAGAGAGCACTCACGGGTGGTCGCTTGCAGACCACCACATCCTCATCCTCCACTTTCATGAGTTGCATTCTTATGTTATGTTACATGCATGATAAGTATGAGCTAATGGAGTATTGATTAGTATCAAGCATAAACTAAATGTGCCTGTACTAGAGATCAAGTTTACATCCAAGAAGATCGCACGTCATACTTTATTTTCGTAAACGATAACAAACGACTGACACTGTCCCACCTTGTCGACCTCAAATTTTTTTCATTATGGCCAAACATGACTCTCATCTTTAATTATGTATCGCTCCTTTTGAGCTTTTCTCATCTAACTTACAGATTTTATTAATCGTCAAATTAGTAAATTTTAGGTTCAAATCGGCTTTCATAATTTGAAAATTTTGTATTTACGATATATTGTTGAAAACTAAAATAGTTATCTTGAAACAATTTGAGATAACCCTTTGTCAATTTGCATGCAACTTTGTGTATAAAAAAACAGGATACTGGATGGATTGGAGGAACGTCCACCACATCTTTCTCTGCCATTAATTCTGTAAACTTCTTATCCTCAGCTTATTCTTAATTTCGTACGATACATACGATCAAGTGGTCTTTGACCAAATAAATGTGACCTCATATCTAGGGCAGTAGATGTGTATATTCTTGTAAGCACTAATATGAATATTTATTAACGGATGAGCTTACATATATCCATTCACATCAATGCTATTGAAGAGTGCATGCCTACCCAAAGCCTAGTAATATCTAGGTTATCGTCAGATATTAAGCCTGGCTATAACTCGAGATAGGGTGGTGTTATTGCAGCAATAATGATATAAAGCAATATATTTGGAATTGGAGATATAAATATGGAAATAAGAATATGTGTGTGTGTGTGTGGAAGGTATTGTTACGTTCTTGTTATCCATAAGCAGAAACTTATTGGATCTGTGTCTCTCTGGTGCCTAGCTCTCTCTATCTAAACTTTCTTATAAAGCTAATTCGAATGAAGTGCAGCCAAGCAACTTTCATTTTGATGAGCTATGAATATATGTTTGTCCCATCATTGATCTTTTAGTTAATGGCATCGTACCTGGAAGTAATTGAAGTACTTTATGTGTGAATTTTGTTATGCATATGCTTTCAGGACAGAAAAGGTTCCAGTAGAGAATGTCGACCCGGAAGCCATTAACAGAAATATATTATACTAATCCTTGACCCTAGTGGGATGTTTTTGAATTAATGTTTCATACTATGTGCAAGAAGAAAAGATAAGGAAGTGGTAAACCTGTGCGAAGCAGACAAAGGTTGCTACGTTACACATGTTTAAAAAGTAGAAAATTCATTTTGAGGATTAAGCAAAATTACCAAAAAGTTCCTTTGTTTTCTAAACGTCCACTAAAACAACAGTGAATTGAAAAGAAGAGAACAAATTCTTTCAGAACGGATCATATAGTATGGGAACATTAAGTATATGTTTAAAACATGTGAAATTGAAGTTTTTTTGTAATTTATAGGCATCTTTCGCTTAGGGTATAATGAACTTCACGAAATTTTAAGTTGATATAATGGAGTATTATAGTTTTGCAACTCAGTGAGTCCATAAAAGAATTTTTAATTTTAGAAAGACATATGTTGAATACAATATTTCTTAACAAAATTTATTGATATAACTACTAATTTCCATTTTGTTAATTTTATGCATTTCAAATTAAAATCGGAATTTTATATCAAAATTTTTTTAAGAATTAATAAAAATTGAGTTGTTTAATAATATAATTCTATTTTGACATCATTAGACACGTATAGCCTATTATGTTAAGATGTTCCTTAATTGCAACTAGCGCCTAGCTAGCCATCTTATGGCCATGAGGGCCTTTTCTTTCATTCTGGTGTCGTTATATGACTGTCTTGAAAATCGAACTAAGCAACAAATGATTAAGTAAATGATGATGAACTCTTTCTTCCAACGCGTCCCCGTCTATCATGGAGATAATCTTTGGGAGAATATAAATTGTAGAACATTCACTCTAGAAGAGAGTAAATTGGGGTTTCCCAAGGTCTACTGTGAAGTGAAAATCCAAACGGACAGAAAGAAAATTGAAAATGTGAGGTCAACTGATTTGGAAGCACTCTCTAAACACGGGAATGGAAGAGAGGGATGCAACTTTCAAGTGCTGACAAATCCTTTTTTTTTTTTTTGAGAATTGGCATATATGCCTATTGAATTCCCAACAAAAGATGAGAAATGTGAACTCAGTGTGATAGGCAGTATGGTCGGTCCAGGACGTGGAAAGTGGCGGTCTTATAACACTATTAACCCGGTTAACTAGATTTGGTTCAGGAATCTATAATTATTTTTTTATTATGTACCTAGTCAATAAATGATGCTGATTATTTCATAGAAGTAGGTGATAATAATAAGCCTAAATTTCATCATTCTTGTTAACATTACCTAACTGTAATTTCAATACCAATTACATCGCTGAACTGGTAACCAAATCTTATTCTCCATGGATTCTAGTTGGAATTAGAGGACCCAACCACCATACCAGTCAGTGACGTTAGGGTTTCAGCTTCCAGTATGATCTCGTTCTATGTATATATATTATTATTCAAAATTTCTCTTCTCAAATCTGAATCAAACCCTTTATGATTTTTTTTCATTAAGAATTAATGAGGACAGGAGGGGTGTCATTTTCTTTGAAAATTCTCTCCACTCTCTCTCTATCTCTTATAGTATTTATCTCATCCAAGAATTGTCGTTATGTATCGGGAAGTAAGCAGCCTCTTACGTCAACAAGGCAATTCAAAGACTAACCCAACAAAAAGACGCTTCGGGAATTTGATTTTCTTTAAGATGAAAGGCAAAACCAAGAAACTGTCATTTCCGTAAATAGACATTTAGCCCCTCTTATTAATATGATTTGCTTTATGTTTAAAGCAAAAAAGATTGGCTTTTGATCGGACTTTCCCTGAGTTGTTGATGTTGATCTAAAACGTTTGTTATCTTCATTTAAACCCTTTAATCGATTGTGAGCGATCAATGTATTCTCTTTTAATTAGGGAATGAAAATGAATTATGATTATCAAAACATTATAAAGGAAAAGCAGTAATTTGTAGAACATATGTCGGGACCAAAAACATTCAGTCCCAAAACAATTCCTTAAAGTCTGTGCAACTATCAATTTCTTTGTTATTGTAGCAATTTGGCCTCAGTTGTCATTTTTTTTCAACGGTAATAGTATTAGAATTGAATGTAAGGTAACTCTTTAGGAACTTTTCATTTAAGGAATGATTGTGGGGTGAGTCCCATAATTGTCATCGATGCAACTTTTTAACTGTTAAATGTAACTCTTCAGTTATTAGTTCTTTTGATGGATTCATTTTCATATTATCAACCAGTGATTTTGGCTCATATTATGTTCGTGAATGACCCTCTTTAGAAATTAAGTTACTGGTATATATCAACTCCAAAGCTTTATTATCCCTAAACTCTATGCAATTTTAGTTTCATTTCTTTGTAATTTTAGCAATTTGACTTTGATTCTCATTAATTTCAACAGTTGTGAAAGAAATTAAATTAAGATGTAATAATACATAGTTAATTTAATTTTGCAGATTACACTGTTTTTATTACATGATGAAAGGATAGATTACGGATTTTTCATTTTAAAATTATTCAATCACTATAACTTAAATAATTCTTGGAACCTACATACTTATGATAATTGCAAATTCACAAAAATTACATATTCAATGGTAATTATTATGATATAAACACTAGTTAAAAATTAAAAAATAATTATTTTGTTGATCTTTATAATTATAGTTAATGTTGTTTAAATTATTTGTTGGTGGCTTTCATAATTATCACGACTAATATTATATAAATTATTTCTAATCACTTTAAGTTATTTATTCATCTGTAAAGATATTTTAAATAATGCTGACTATAATAATTATAAAAATGATAATCATGGAACTTATCATGATTAGAATTTTGCTTGTAAAACTAGAGTAGGTTTAAATACTCACCTAATAAGGACAAACTTACCTTTATGTTATTTGGTTGACAATACTTGAAGAAATAGAAATAAAAATAGAAATAACTCCATACAATTATACAAGAAGGACATATAATAAGTGGGATCACAAAATAAACAAGATTTTCAGAACAAAAATCAGAACACAGAAAGATTAAATGATCAATGCCATGCATGCAGTTGTCATCAACAGTAGGGGGAAGATGTCACGGGCATCCTCTGATAGTCTATTGACTCTCTCAATACGTCCAGACTCTACCCATCCCCCACCAGTGAACATTTTGCTTCCCTTAGTCCCCACATCTTTACCTCCCTCCCAATCGCCTTCCTACAACTAAGACTCCTTTACTTCTTTATTAATTAACATACGCATGTCAATTAATCAGCTATATTTTTTACCCCAACCAGTCTTAAACCAAAGGAAATGACGATTTGATGATACCATAAGCATGTGTGCAATAACCAAATCTAATACAATATTTGAGAAAGATACATGCTAGTGATGCTGTCATTCGATATTTCAACATTTCACACACACCTATATGCTAAAAAATCTACAATACTACTTCAAATATTATTGTCTTTTTTTTTTTTTACACGGTACTAATAGTAACACCATTCTCATTTCTTATTTCTGTATTTAATATGCCTTTCCTAAAATCCTATTTCTTACCTTTTCCTATCGAATTTAATTTGATTCTTACCAACCCTCGTAGCATTTTTTTTGCATTGAGTAAATATATTAATTTTACGCCAAATTTAAATATAAGCTTTTGTATAATATTTGTATTTTGGTATATTTTTAAATAAAAATTTTCTAATGTCCCAAAGGTTAGGCTACTATTTGTACTTTACCTAAAGATATAAGACCAAAAGCTCCACAAGATTCTACATTCCAGTATCATAGTATATGAACAAGAACTACTATCATCAAGCCTCAACTGGGAAAATTGCTACTATGATATCAATCCCGTGGTTCTTCAATTGTATATAACTTCACATGTATTCTATCTTTTTAATATCTCCAATTCATATATATGCTTAAATGCAAATTGTCTAAATTGCTCTCCACAAACTCAATTCCAGCTGTAACAATGTTTTGTTCTTTTCTTTCTTTGGTGTTATTGCAACGCGTATTCAAACTTATGTCTGCATTAGTTTGTTTTTGCTATTTACAGCCTACCAAAACTCAAGAAAAAGAGAAATTGATGACTAGGATTGCATATCAAACTATATTGGAAGGACTTTCAATCACGATAACAGATAAATAAATTTCCCCAATCTATGTTTTCATGATTCCGCTTACAATGCTTCCTAATCACTACATAAAGGAAAAAAAATGAAGTTACAAAACTATATTTTCCAGAGTTGCCTGT
>JANIJH010062368.1:0-26967 GCA_024520975.1 Erythroxylum areolatum | reverse complement strand
TTAACATCTTTGTCCACCAAATTAATCTCCGGATAACGCTTCTGGAGATCGAACAAATATTCCCACGTTGCTTCCGCATCTCCTCCATTCGACCATTGCACCAACAATTGTGTTACTGCTCTGTTGTGCTTCTTAGTGATGCGTCGGTCTAAAATAGCTACTGGAATTCGCTCCACCGTCATGATGAACTCTGGTAGCTCCGACGAGACTCTAACCTGATCTCCCTTAACCTTCTTCAGCTGTGAAACATGGAACATCGGATAGATCAGAGAGGTCGCAGGCAGTTCGAGCTTATAAGCCACCTTCCCTATCTTCTGTATTATTTTATAAGGCCCATAATACAAAGGAGACAATTTCTGATTACTCCTTCATTGTAACGAATTTTGTCTGTAAGGTTGTAATTTAAGTAACGCCATTTTCCCAATTGCAAATTCACGATTGGAATCAGCATATTGCTTCATCCGATTCTGAGCCCTCTTCAAATGGAATCTTGTCAAGTCAATAATGGCTTCCCTGTTTTTAAGCACTCTATCCACCTCCGTTACCTTCGCATCTCCTGCAATATAGGGCGTGTAAACTAGCGGTGGGCACCCATATAAAACTTCAAAAGGTGTACCTCCAATTGAAGGCCGATAGGTGGTGTTGTACCACCACTCAGCTATCGCTAACCATTCACTCCACTTCTGTGGAGTCTCCCCGCAACAACACCGCAAATATGTTTCCAGAATTTTATTAACTGCCTCTGTGAGACCGTCGGTCTAGGGATAATATGCAGTTGAACACTTGAGCTGTACTCTCTGTAACTTAAGTAACTCTTGCCAGAACTTACTCATAAAAATTGGATCCCGATCGCTAATTATGGATTCCGGCATACCATGCAACTTGAACACATGTGTAAGAAATAGCTCTGCAATGTCGCTCGCGATGTATGGGTGTTTCACCGAGACAAAATGTGCATACTTCGTGAATCGGTCGACTACCACCAAAATGATAGACCTTCCCTTCGACGCCGGTAGCCCCTCAATAAAATCCAGACTGACCTCCCTCCAACTACCTTCCGGAATAACGATTGGTTGTAACCGTCCAGGATACGAGACATTATCATACTTGTTCCGTTGAAAACTCATACAATCCTGAACATATCACCGCACATCTCTCTCTAATCCTTTCCAGAAGAACATGCTCTGTATCTTCTTAGTGGTCGCTGCGTCTCCCGCATGTCCTCCGATGGCATCATTGTGGCTAATTCCAATTATCTGTTTCCTTAACGCCCAATTGTTACCAACGACTAGTCGCCCCTTCCATCTGAGTAACTCATCCTTCCACTCATAAGCACTTGGCTTCCTTCCACCATGGATTAATTCTGCAATTAAGCATTGTATCGAAGAGTCCTGCTCCCAGCTTTTTCGTATCTCTTCCATCAATTGCCCATGTAATTGTGACACCGACAATGTCATTAGCTCCACACTTGTGACTCGAGATAGGGCGTCTGCCTCCCCATTCTCCTTTCTGCTCCTGTAGTGGACTTCAAAATCGTAGCCCAACAACTTAGGAAGCCATGTTTGCTGGAACGGTGTTGTCAACCTCTGCTCCAATAGGTACTTTAAACTCCGATGATCAGTTTTGACGATGAACGGCTTACAACTCAAATAATGATGCCACTGCTTGATTGCTTTAATGACGGCCAGGAACTCTTTCTCATACGTTGATAAGCCATAATGCCTTCTTGCCAATGCTTTACTCAAAAATGCTATCGGATGTCGCTCTTGTTGTAGTACTGCTCCAATACCATGTCCACTGGCATCCGCTTTAACTACAAACTTCTTCGAGAAATCAGGTAAAGCCAGTACTGGAGCGGACGTAATCGCCGCCTTTAACTGCTCAAATGCTTTTTGTTCCTCCGTCCCCCATTCCCACTGATTCATCCGATCCTTCTTTAGTAATTCTGTCAAAGGCTTTGCTAACAACCCATAGCCCTTAATAAAACGTCTATAATAACCAGTGATCCCTAAGAAACCTCTCAATTCCTTGAGATTCGTCGGCATCACCCAATTGATAATTGTCTGAACTTTCCAGAGATCAGTGGAGACCCCCATCTCCGATATGGTATACCCCAGATACTCCACCTGGCGCGCTCCGAATACACATTTATCCCCTCGTAAGTATAAGCGATTCCGTCTCAGCGTCTCCATGCCGTAGCAATGTGCTGAATGTGTGACTGTAAGGAAGAGCTGTAAATGAGTATATCATCGAAAAACACCAATATGAACCAACGTAGAAATGATTTGAACAGCTCATTCATTAAGCGCTCAAAGGTTGAGGGTGCATTCGTCAGCCCAAAGGGCATTACGAGAAATTCGTAACGTCCCTCATGGGTTCTAAACGCCGTTTTCGCCACATCCTCCGGCTGCATTCTGATCTGGTGGTAACAGATCGAAGGTCCAATTTTGTAAACCATCCTCGGAGGTCCAATTTTGTAAACCATCCCGCATTGTGCAGTTCGTCCAATAACTCTTCAATCAATGGTATAGGGAATTTGTCCTTCACCGTTTGTTTATTCAATTCCCTGTAGTCTACGCACATTCGCCAGGAATCATCCTTCTTCTTAACCAATACCAACGGTGAAGCGAATGGCCCAAAGCTCTGCCTAATGAATCCCTATTTTAGAAGGTTCTTCACCACTTGTTCGATAATGTCCTTCTGGGCTCCTGAATATCGGTACGGCCGCACATTAATGGCTTCCACCCCTTCCTTGAGAACTATTTGATGGTTGTGCGGTCGGTTCGGAGGCAACTCCGTCGATTCCTGAAAAATATCTGCATACTCCGCCAAAACCACGTTAAGTTCATCAAAGGCACTCCACTGGTCCGTAGTAATTCGCATCTGTTGCAATTGAAATTCCACTGGTGTCGACAACTGCATCATGCACAATTGGCTCTCCGATGATCTTCTCCACTGCCTTTGGAATTCCTTACTAGACAAGATTCTTGATCGCCCTTCTGGGTTCCCACATAACTTAACCGTCTGTCCCTCCCATTTAAACACCATCATTCGGAGCTTGAAGTTACACAAAACTTCATCGAGACCACTCAACCATTGTACTCCCAAGACCACATCGCATCCGCCCAGTGCCAATACTAACGCATCCATAGTGAACTGTATTCCTTGCATAGTCTATTTGAATCCTTCACAATATTGATGACACTTTAACTGCAATCCTCCGCCTACCGTAATGGAGATAGGATCTATTTCTTGCAACTGACCGTCTCCCTTACGGACAATTGATGGGTCAATGAAGTTATGGGTACTTCTATTATCAATCAGTATATATATCCTCCTTCGTTGATACTCCCCGACCACTCTCATTTGTTTAAACTCTGTATCCCCTGATAGTCCCAACATGGCTTGCATGGATACTATCGGTTGATGTTCTTCAGTGGGATTCAACTCCACATCCTCCTCCTCCGTCTTCGGTGATGTTCCGCCATTATCGTCGTCCCCAGTTACTATGTAGAACTGGAGTTGACGCTTCTTACATTGGTGTCCGATACTGTATTTCTCGTCACACCAAAAGCAAAGACCCCTAGCTCTTTTCTCGTCGAAATCCCTACTATTGACACGCCTATGGGTTTTTGATGTTCTTACCGATGAGGAAGAGCGTAATGAAGATGCCGGAGTGGGTAGTATCCCATCCGACGAAGACCTACGCATACTATTAGTTGGCTGCGAGATACGCGAGCCTGACTAGTATTTACCAAAATCACTCGTTCCCTTCACCAATGACCCCTGCTTCAATGTTATATTTCCCGTAGAGCTTAGAATAGCTTCTTGCTTCCTGGCTAAGGTATATGCTTGATGTAAGGAATGAGGCTCATGCAGTTTTACCGTCACCCCTATCTCCGGTTTCAAACCCTCACAAAGAACCCCACCAAGTACTCTTCAGATAGCATCAATCGATTAGAGTGATGGTCAAATAACGCGCAATAATCCAACACTGATCCTGTTTGCTTAAGATCCTTGAAATCCCCAACCGGATCATCGAATATTTCTGCGTCAAACCTCTGTTTCAGCGCCTTGGTAAATTCTTCCCACACCAATACCTCCATCTCATGGCGATTCCTCACGTATAAGCGATACCATTCTTGGGCTCGCTCATCCATGTGGAGAACAGCCACACTTACCTTCGTGTTTTCCGGCGTTTGGTCTAAGGTGAAAAACTGCTCGCACCTATGTAACCACATTCTAACGTTGTCGCTATCAAATGGCGGAAACTCGATCCTGCTCAGTCTAGTGAGAGTATTTCCCTCTCGCTCGTTTGCCACCGAGCTCCCTTGCTGTACAGTTTCTGCAGTACCCACCTCACTTGATTTCTGAAGGCTCTGTAAAAGAAGAGCTCTAAGTTCGGACATCTCCTTCTCCACCTTCTCAATTCTATTCTGAATTTCCATAAACATTCGCTCTATGGAAGTTTTCAAACTTTCTTCCATTCTTCTAAGGTCTGCACTACGAGTATTTTCTGCTATGATGGTACTCACAGAATCGTATTCTCTGATACCAATTGTTGAAAGGAAAAAATGATTCTAACAGAATACGGATACGAGGATGAATTATTGTCAGAAGAATTGACGCACATCAGAGGGAAGAGAGAGAAAAGGGAGAATCCATTGATAGAGAGAGGAAGATTACAACGATTGCACACACCTAATACATGGCATTTAAGCCACATATAATCGGCTTAAATTCAGCTAACACATTCCTCTACATGACTCCCCATTCTATTACTCTAGTCTCGTTATTTAATTAAACGTTGCGTTTTACTCTCCGTCTTCTCCAGTTAGTCGCCTGGCCTTCTTATTGTCGTTCCGTCTTGGCTGCCTTTACTTGATAACAGGCACAGAGAGAGATGTGCGTGAATAAGGTGGGCCAAACCAAAAACTTATTTGTCACATCAGAAGAGAAGTAGTTGGTGGTGAAAAGAGTAGTGTGCGTGAAAAGGTGACTGAAACCTTTATTAAAACATCAATAGATAGAAACAAAAGAAGATAGTTGGCGACTGCAGAGAGAGGAACGAGGAGCATGAGTTTGTGTGAAAATAGGTGAAGATGGCGACAGAGAAGAGGCCAAAGATAGTGAGCTAAACATTGGCCAAACATTTTCCAATCCCAGTAGCCATGATTTTGCTGGGATTTACTTTGTTTTTATTCCTTATTTGTTTTAATTTTTGTGGATTTAATCAATGCAAATATATATTATGACCATGATTTGTGTTAAATGGATGAATATATGTAAGTAATTTTTTTTTGTTAAGGTTAAGATTGATATTGGATTAGGACAATTTTATGATATTGGTTTTTGCTTGATTAAATGCATATTTAGTCCTAATTTATCATGATCACCTAGATTAAGGCCTTAGATGATTAAATATTGTAACCAATAGGATTTAATTTTTTAGAAAATTAATCAAGCAACATACTTGAGACTAAAGCATAGACCAATCTTAGGATCTTGTGTGAGGATACCTAGGGTTAATGAACTTAATTTTAGGCTTCTTGTATTGGATGTCTTTTATTCCAAATTATCTGTGAACCAAGTAACTTGGATTTAGAAGAGAAGGGAATTCCTATGAACATTGGGCTCGACTTGCTTAAGTGAAGCAAATTCTAAATCAATCCACCGTTACAAGTTTTAGTGTCCAATCTAATTAAAATCTGATACCTTAACCAATTTCTGTCAGTTAATTAAGTCCAGTAGTTTTTAATTCGTACTTTGTATCTTGCATATTTCCTTGATTCACTTACTTTATTTTATTTTCAAATCAATCAATTCTTGATTGTCTAAGTAATTTTGCATCATTTAATTTAATTGTCTTGTGTGTTGGAATCCATTGGGTACGATATCTGGTTCTTACTGTTTTATATTACTTGTCGACGGGGTACGCTTGCCTCTAGTTGGTCTAGATAGAATTTAATTTATATTGCTTTATTTAGACCGTAACCCTCTTTGTCCAAAATTGATCAAAAGATCACATATAAAATGTGTCATGTAAAACCCAAATGAACCTTAAAACAAGGTTCAATAGATACATTTCCCATAGATATTACTTCTACTTCTTCATTGCTGTGAACCATCAGTTTCTCCTTTCCTTTATTTGGCTTTATCCTGGATATGAACCCATAAATCTTGGAAACACCTTGATCAAATGCTCCACTATATAGCCACTAAATACTTAATGCGATATCGCAAATTAGATTTATAAATTAATAAGCCAAGGAGTTACCTGATGGTTACAATATTTCCTTCTAGGCTTTATACTGCTGACTTGTTTATGTTATACGCACCTTTACTAGCACTGATTTCACCAACATCAGCATATGGAAAAGATTTGAACTTTCTACTTTTGAACTTAGCAGTCTTCATCTTTGCCTCCCTTTTAGTTTTTTCGAGGGCTGTAGAAGTAGCAAACTTGAGTTTCTCCTCCTCGACAACACAATGGGCTATTAAAGTATTGAAGTCCCATTTCTCATATAGCAGTAATATGTCATCACTAGATTATTAAACTATAGAGGGAGTGTATTCAGAGTCTGGTGAACAATGAAGACATCAAGAAGAAGAATGCTTAGCATCTTCAGTCCACTATGAAAATGAATTATTCTTGATATGTACTTCATTACTCCCTCTTCTCTTGTATACCTCATAGAGAATAATTCTTTCATCAAAGCACTTGTCTCAACATTAGGTGAGACTGTGTACCTCTGAGAGACATTATTAAGAAACTCCTTCGCTATGTCTATGTCCAAAAGTCTACTAAGCAAATGGTCAGGTATGGATCTCTTAATGGTCATGTGATATAATCTGTTAGACTAATCTTTGGCTTCGTAAGCTGCTTTGTGAACTCTCGAGCTCATGGATGTAGGTGGAGATGATCTATCTGTCTGTATGGCCATATCAACCTCAGCTATCTCCATAGCATTCAATACATCCTCTGTCCACTTCTTTGTATTGAAATTGATCAGGGTTTCAATGGTGACTAATTTTGTTAACTGAAAGGTGACTATAAAATAACATTAATTAGATCAGCATAAATGTAGGGCAACAACAAAACTAAAAGCCATTAAATAGTATCGTTTCTGAGAATCTGTTCACACATATTATGAAACACATGTGGGCTGAATACATAATATATGCAACTAGGCCTCCACATAAAAGCGATCAGAGTATAAACTATCAACTCTCACGACACTATCATCTGTCGGTAAGTAAATAATTCAAGCAACAACTTTCCTTTATCCAATGTCTTTATGCACATCTCAAAATCTCATGTAAGGCTAACACTTATGGGTAGAATAATTAAACATGAGGCTAGAAACATCCCCTAATGTGTAAATAGAACAATTCAAAATACTAACTCGAAAGGCCACTGTGGTGACTACATCCTCTTCAGCACTCAAAAAGTTCACAGACACAAGGGATACATCTTTATGTTATCCTCACATTCTTTATGGTCATATGGTATGTGATAATGTAACATTAATAAATACAAAAACTCGAATGCATAGTCTCATTGTCATACACTCGTGTGCTGAAGACATTATCTGAAAACTTCATTTGAGACTTTTGTAAAGGAAAAATCTCGGTAGAGCGATAATCATTCATCATCGGACACTTAACCAATCATCGAGGCATGAGAACCTTATGTATCTCCCTTATGGCATATTCGTTGCACAAAAATTCACTAAAATGGTTTCAGAATGTCTCAATTCTTTTTTTGGGTAATTATCATGCGATTCTGAACACTGAACATGAGACCCGAGATATGAAAACTTGAAGTATCTCCCTCATGTGATGTCTGAAGCATGAAAATTTACTCAAAATCGGATTCAGAATGCCTTAATTCCTTTTCCTGGAGTTAAACTTTAATTTATTACTAATATAATAAACCTAGAAAAATAGAAAAAAATCACTTAAAAATTTTTCTGGATCTAGAAACTGATCCAAAACACCCTGGGGCACCATTACGAGAAATATGAAATTTTTGTGTTTTTTTAATTACTGTAGTTGCAGTGCGTCAGCGCACTGTAGCGCTAACGTCATCTGTTGAAGTCAACAATGACGTCAGTTGCAAGCACACGCACCACCCATCGACGTACCTCAACAATGTTCGATGCTTGTGCACCCACGTGGTATTATCAATTAGCGCGTGCATTGCACGTGCGACACTGTCCACCCATGTGTCAATCGTGTGTTTGCACGCGCCAGACGTATGACCCCACGGGCGGTACTGTTCACCCTTCTAGTGCGTGAGCCCAATGTTTCCGTTGCCCTCGCCAGAAAATGGCGATTTCCTGCAAGTTTTGAGTTGATTTTTCGAGCTCTTGAGCTCATTTTCACCCTGTTTCTTAAGGCTAAACACATGTATACTACTTTCATGCAATAGAACGCAAGAAAAAACCGAGAAACATAAGTATATTCTTCAAAAACCTTATGGAGAGAAAACTTGAAAAATTTTCGTTTTTAATCACTCGATCACGTCACCGCTCTGATCCCGCATTGAACATGGAAGGGTAAGAAACAAAGAAATGTGATAAATACCTAATTTCAGTTCCACAACTTCAAACGAGCTTTCCGAAGCTGAAACGAGCACGAATCCACCACCGACTTCACAAGATCTACTCTCCAGGACGCAGTAAGGTATTTCTACAGTTTTCTTACAACATAAGCTCTCTTAACGGGTTAGAAAATTTTTATGCTTATGATTGATATGAGCAACTGTAGGAGACCTTAACCTTTATATAAAACTTCCATATCAAGCTTTCCCATCACGTGCTTGATATGAGTCTGAGTTACACTGATTGAGATCCATTTTTCACTCAGACTTTGACCCATTGATTTAAATCATTTATTGGGTCACTTTATTATTTTTATCAAGATCAAATTACGTAACTTAACCAATAAGTTATTTAAAATAGAAAATTGTAATTAAATATTGTCCAATTTTATAAAAAATTACAAGAATGTCTAACACACTATTCAAACTGTACTACAATTTTCTTTTCTTTATCTTTCATTTTTAGTCATCAATTACTAAAAAGTTTTCCAATTCCATCTCGTTGCCAATTGTACTACTTTGCTTTTCTTTGCATTTTAATATTCTTGAATGGCCTAATTTAGGATATAATGGTTTACAAAAGTACTGTTATTCTTGAAACTGGAGGCTTCAGGAGATTTCTTTGCCAATGAAATGTGAGAATAAATAACAAAATCAGTTGATATTCATAGAGAAATGGGGCTCAAGATTTGGAAGTTGATCTTGTTTTTGAAGTTTGTACTTAGTACCCCATCTCTGCCACAGATTATTGTAGAAAAAGTAAATAGTGCTATAAATGTCTTACCAAGTAAACTTCTTTATGTTTGTGATAGGCACAATATATGAATTAATCCTTAAGGTTTCATGAAATTTTAAATAAGCACCTAGAGTTTAATAGATCATAAGTTAGCTTTTAACTAAAAACACCTATTTTTAGAGCAACCTTTATTTATATGAAACTTAATAACAGACCCCTAAAGTTTTTTTTACTGTTTGAATAATTAATAAATTTCACCTATAATGGATGTTCTGTGGATTGATGTTAACGTTAAGCGCCAACTTATAAACGTTAAAACTTCAGGGATTTGTTTGAACTTTCGTGGAAATCTTATAGGCGGATTCACACCTTTAGCCTTTCTTGATAATGATCATTATGCTTTCAAATATGTCCCTGAGCTCCCTTCTATGAAATGCTGTGGTTGCAACAGGCTGTTATAGAAACGGGACACAAGTTCCTAGAGACATTCTTGCCCTTGGAGGTGGAAAAGCACCACTAGAGGTTAGTAAAATTCATAGTTCTCAGTGTATTTTGTATCCTTTGCCTGTCTGGTTTAAAGTAAAAGAACTGGGGTAGGAGCGGTATTTGCAGGAGCTCATGCATATAGTGAATGAACTTCCGCAGTCAGCAAACACTGGATTTTAACATGTCAAATAGATCCAAGTTCAGACATCAATTTTAAATTCTCTCACTGATATAACCAATTCCACCCATTGTTATTGCGTCTCATATATTCAAGGAATCACGACACCACTGGAGTATAATTCTACTATGTTCCAAGATACAAAGTGCTAACATTCTTTCATTGTGATGATGACCATGTCCAGGTCTTTGTAGCATTTCGAGGACGTGAACTTCACCAGATGCTCTGCTCAGGCATAATCGCTTATTACCAGTGGCAGCTTGAATATGCACTAGAATTGATGGCTATTCCGGTGATATACTGGATTTGTGAGGGAATCGAGTGCTTGAACATCCTTGCCGCATATCAGTTTCTTGTTGCAGACTGATAATGGGGAAAGTTCCGTGATTGGAGATCTGATTCCAACGCCTTTGGTACCAGAACATCAAGTATATATAATCCAATATTATGCAAACATAGTTATTTCAAACTATCATTTTGTCCTGATCTTTGAATGTCACTGGCTTGATGGAACCGAAATTGATGAATTTGTTGGTTAAACTTCCTGATCTGGACCCCACTCCTAACAAAATCTACCGTTCAACTTCGTGTTCCAATATATGTTTCATGTCCAAGGGTCATTCTTCCATGATAACCCATAAGAGAGAATCATCAAAAAGTGGTGGTAGATTACGTACAAAGAACCCATAAAGATTCGCTAGAACTTTAGTTCAACTTCTGATAAAAATTTATTCAGGTTGTGTTTTGGTATCTGATCTAGAATTAAAAGCGAAATTTCTCCCAACCTTTGCCATTTGGAATCTTGACACCCTAGAACGATGTATTCGAACTCCTTCAAAACCGAATCCGAGTCTGAGTCACCCTTCTATTCTTATCACTAATATTCTCAATGTACACGAGTAGGTCATATGTTTAATTATTAGTAGTTTTTCTATCTTCATCTTTTGTTTCTGCTTACTATTTCATCAATCCTTGGGATCCACTATTTCATCAATCCTTGACTCTCTTATAAAGGGCTTTGCCTGCGGAAAGATATCTGTTAATTGAGAATCTTCAGAGAAAATTTCAGAAACAAATGCTTGTGACTCAACTCACCCATTCAAGCAAGCTCCACTCATTTCTTGGCCTGTGTATGTTGAGAGGCTCCCAGCCGCTAACAATTTCCAGCAGGACACCCCAAAGCTAAAGACATCACTTTTTGCAGATAGATGCTGAGTCAAATAGTACCTGAAACACTTTATCCGTTAACTTTGAATCGAAGCAATGTTTTATAATTGGTCATCTTTGAAAAAGTCCAAATCACAGCTCAATAAGGTGTCAATATTAAGTTTGATCTCAAGTTTCTAACTTTGTTAAACCGAAGTCAGGTACTCTTGCCACATCAATCCCTATGCTTTTGCAGACAGTTAAGAGGAAAAGTAAAAAGAAGCAGAAAGATATGTGCTTACTCTGGATCCAAGTATCCGGCTGTGCCTCTTACTTCAAGAGAAGCACCACTATCCCCTTCTTGTGGAGCATATTTGGAGAAGCCAGAGTCCGCTACTTTGGCATTCATGCTGTGATCTAGAAGCATATTGCTTGACTTTACGTCCCTATGGATAACAGAACGTCCAGCGAATGTGTGAAGATACGTCAAACCTGAAATTATAAAGAGACTTTGAACATTACTGGTACCATTTATTGGCTGCGATGGAAAAGAAGGAATGAGAATAGGAAGTAGCACTGCTTGCCTCTAGCAGCACCAAGAGCAATAGAAAGTCTGGTTGGCCAGTCCAGGATTTTTCTTTTGCCCGCTTGCCCTGTCAAAAAACTAGTTGTTAGGAGGAGATGACACGAGAATAAATTACTATTGTTAGTGAGTTTGATGAGCAATACCATAGAGTCGATCTTGTAGAGAACCATTTGACATGAATGGATAAACTAGGATTTGTTGATCGTTTTCACAGCAGTAACCAAGAAGAGGCACCAGATTCTCATGTCGAATTGCTGAAAGAAGGTTTAGCTGTAACATAAAAAGCAAGAAGGTTTTGTCAGCTTGGAATTGCACGAACCTGATCCTGACAGAGTTTCACAAGACATAATTGGATAAAGGGTCATGATTCTGATGCTGCAATCTGCAGAAAGTATAGGCGACTAGGCGTACACGAGGAGTGAGCTGTTATTGAAGGTGCACTTAGTAGTACCTCATTCTCGAACTCTCGAGTTCCTTGGGTTGAAGTTGATGATCGGATCTTCACTGCCACTTGACCATCAGGTAGCTTACCACGGTATACGGATCCAAACCCACCTTCACCTATCAAGACTTTGTACTTTTGGGTGGCACTCTCTATGTTCACCAAAGTAAACATTTGAATGTTTATAGACTTCGCAGGTTACAGAGAAAACAGCATCTACATATATAAGAAGACTTTCCGGAGAAGGAGGTATAGATCTAGGAAGGTGATGAAACACCTCCTTCACTTAAACAGCAGATTCTCAAGCTTGTTGGTCGAAGCTTTGCAACAGTCGTCCACAATGATGAATCCTACAGCTCCACTCTGAAATTCCAACATTATAATTTTTTGTTGTTTTCGAATAATCTTCTCTAAATATACAGTAAAGGTTTGGTCTCCTTTGATTGTAAGGTTTGGTTGCACTCACAATAAAATTCCAGAACTAATGTCTGTATACTGTAATTTTTGCAATAGGCTTAACACTCAAACTTTGGTGAACTTTCGAAAAATAAAAGAAAGAAACAATTTTTTTTTTGGACAAAGATGAAGTTTTTTTCATATATCTGAAGATGAAGAAGATGAGCTTTATATTCAGTCTTACATGTTTTAAAACATCTGAAAATCAAAGGCTGAGAATTGAAAACATGCTTGTGATCTAAGAGACAGGAGCTTAACACATCTCATGTTCACTTTTGATCAGCTAAAAACAAAATACATGCACAACAGCAACTGAAATACATTAAATGCTACTGATTTTAAAGCTACACGTAAAACGAAATTCTGATATGCAGGACGACAAAGATAGGCATGTGGTACGGATTGGACAAACTTTGATGAACATGCTCTGAATTTTCGACAGCTTTGATATTGTCTTTGACAACTTCCAGGTTTCCTTCATTTCAGCTTCAGCAATTAATGCCCCTTTAGGTTTTAAGTAGACTTTAACAAATTGTTCCATTTTTCTCCTCTTCATGTTACTTCATTCTTCTCTTCAATCTTTCTGCATTAATCTTCAATCTTTTGAATTTCACTTCTTGAATGCATGGTCTTCTGAATTATTTCCAAGATGATTAGCTCAAGTTTCCTGAGATGTATTGGAACCTTCAACTTGGTCTTCAGCCTTCCTTTCTTCTTCACCTTAATTGCCATTGCAAGATCCTCCGCAAGCTTCAATATAGCAGGTTTCACAAAATAACTTAATTCAATAGCTCCTCCTTTGTTTTGTGGAACCTGTATACCTATCATTTTTTTTAAAGATTCAAACCTCCATCTTGGTAAAGCCTTGGTGAATAGATCAGCGAGTTGAAAACTTGATCTACAAAAGGCCATCTTAATCTCCTTTTCTTCAATCAATTCCTTAACATAATGATACTTTACCTTCATATGTTTGGTTCTCATATGATCAGATGGATTCTCAGCCATTGAAATTGCAGCACTAGAATCACAAAAAATTGTCACACATTTTTCCTTCAATTCATCTATATCCATTAGAATTTTCTTCAACCATTGAGCTTGTTTGGTAGCCATGTTTACTGCCACATATTTAGCCTCAGCTGTTGATTGTGCAACACTCCTCTGCTTCTTTGAACTCCAAGCAAAAATTTCAGATCCTAGGCTATAGCAAGAACCACTTGTGCTCTTACTCTCATTGCTTCTAGCATAGGTGGCATCACTAAACACATATAACTCCACCTTTTTCCCTCTTCCAAACCAAATTCCACAATCAATTGTATGTTTAACATATCTAATTATCCTTCTAGCATAAACAACATGTTGCCTTGAAGGATTTTGATTGAAGCTAGCCATAATATTCACAGCACATGCAATATCAAGCCTTGATGCACTTAAATACATTAATGATCCAATCATGCTCCTATAATAAGTTGCATCAAATTCCTCACTTGGTTTTGTAAGTTCTAGCTTTAGTTGATGCTCCATAGGGGTTCCCATTCCACTACTTCCTTTCAATCCAAACTTGTCAATTAATTCCTCTACATATTTTTTTTCTGGTGTATGAAAATTCCATCTCTCCTTTGATCTATCTCCAAACCCAAGGAAAAACTCATCTCTCCCAAATCTGTCATCTGAAATTCTGATTTCATTAACTCCTTGAATTCTTCTATCAATTTGTCTTAAGTCCCAACTATCAACAGATCATCAACTTACAAGGAGCAAATCAGTTTTTCCCCATCTCTGATTTTTACATACAAAGTTGCTTCACTCGTGCTTCTTGAGAAACCCATTCTATATTAAATAGTTATTGATCCTTGAATACCAGGCTCTTGGGGCCTGCTTCAGTCCATATAAAGCCTTGGCAAGTTTGTACACCTTCTGCTCTTGTCCATTTACAACATAACCTTCGAGTTGCTTCAAGTAAACTTCTTCATCTAGCATTCCATTTAGGAATGCACTCTTCACATCCATTTGGTGCACCCTCCATCCATTATTTGCAACTAGAGCCAACAACAATCTCACTGTGTCCAACCTTGCTACTGGTGCATATGTCTTGGTATAGTCTACTCTATACTCTTGTTTGTATCCCCTCACAACAAGCTTAGCTTTATATTTGTTGATTGACCCATCAGGATTCAATTTTGTCTTATAAATCCACTTGGAGTTGACCACCTTAGTTTATGGACTTGGCAAATCAACCAGCAACCAAGTTCCACTTTCTTCAATAGCTTTTATCTCTTCATCCATTAAACTTTGTCGCACTCCTTGCTTGGCAGCTTGTTTGTAACTCATTGGTTTAGACTCAGCAGGTAAGGCACATCCTATAATTGTTAGAGCTCTATCTGCCTCTTCTTCATCAACTTCATTGTACTTGAAATCAAACAAAGGGTTAGTTTCATTGTAAATGGAGGCTAGATCCCTCTCCTTGTGTGCACTGTCTGAGCTGGATGTCTTCTCCTGAGATTCTGAGCTCAGTTCATCACTTCCTGGAACTAAATCATCTTCAAAGTTTGGTGAAAACTTTTAGTTTCATTGTAAATGGAGGCCAGATCCCTCTCCTTGTGTGCACTGTCTGAGCTGGATGTCTTCTCCTGAGATTCTGAGCTCAGTTCATCACTTCCTAAAACTAAATCATCTTCAAGGTTTGGTGAAAACTCCTCTTGTGATCCATCACTTCTAATGCCGTTTGTATCTTGTGGTTCTAACTAAGTTGTCTCCATTGAAATCTTCTGTCCACTGAATTGTTTGAATTGTCTACAGCGGCCATATCTTGATTTGTGGTCTCTCTCAAACTTCCTTCACCATTAGATTCACCTACTGGTAAGTCAATTCCAACACTTCTTAGTTTTCTAATAGTAGGTTCTTCCCACTTCTAGCTTTCATTTTCATCAAACTTCACATCTCTAGATACCAGCATCTTCTTAGTTTCAGGGTTATAGATTCTATATCCCCTAGATTTTGCACTATACCCCATCATTACTCCCTTCATTGCTTTCTCATCCAATTTTGTCCTCTTTGCTTCAGGAATATGCATATAAGCTTCACATCCAAATACTCTTAGATGATTCACCTTCGGTTTAACTCCAAACCAAACTTCAAATGGTGTTTTTTCCTTCAAAGCTTGAGTCTTCATTCTGTTTTGTAAATAGACAGTAGTAAAATATGCTTTTGGCCAAAAACTTCTAGGCACTTTCGTTCCAAACATCATTGCCTTTGCCATTTCCATAATTGTTCTATTTTTTCTTTCTGAAACTCCATTTTGTTATAGTGAGTATGCAACTGAAAATTGATGGTAAATGCCTTCCCTCTTAAAGTAGCTCATTATCTCATTCGAAATATACTCTCCTCCTCAATCACTTCTCAAACATATCACTTTCCTTCCACATTAACTTTCAGCTTTTGTTTTCCACATTTTAGAGAACCCAAACACCTGATCTTTGCTCTTCATAAAATAAATCCATGAATACCTTGACACATCATCAATGAACTCCACATAATATCTACTTCCTCCAGTTGATGGTGTGTCCATAGGTCCACAAACATCAGTGTGCACCAATTGCAATTTCTCTGTGGCTCTCCAATCACTAGTTGGAAAGGGTGATACAGGATTCTTTCCCTTTGCACATGGTTCACACACATTCTTCATCTTGCTGCTCAACTGAGGTAATCCAATAACCAATTCTTTCCTCTTCATTTCAATGATGTAATCAAGATTTGCATGACCATAACTTCTATGCCATAATTGAGTCAATTCAGTCACTGGAATTGCAGCAAAGGCTCCATTAACTTCTGTCATTCGTATTTTAAAAACTCTGTTTACCATTGGAACCTTATGAACTAGCTCTCCTTGTGCATTGAAGATTCTGCACATTCCATCTTCAAAATACACTCTGTAGCTCTTCTCCAAAAGTTGATCAACACTAATCAGATTTTGATCTAGCTCAAGAACGTAATACACCTCTTTAAGTATGGTGCTTCCAGCCTTTGTAGTTAACTCTACGTTTTCCTTCCAAGTGACAGATATTGTTTCTCCATTCCCTATCTTCACCACAATATTCATATCTTTGTTTTTTTTTCAACAAAAACTTCCTTTCTCTTTGTCATATGGTTAGAACAACCACTGTCTACTAACCACTCTCTTCCTTTTTCATCATTTGCCTCAGCTACACAAATCTCAACAGTTGAAACATGTTTCTTAGATTGGTGACAGGCCTCCACCATAAATACACTCTCCTCAATAATTGGTTTTTCTGATGGCTTAGTTATTTGTGAAGGTCCTAGTTGAGTGTTGGAGTTGTGCTGTAGATTAAGTTGGGAATTTGGGCAATTTTTAGATGATGGTTGAGTTGAAGCATGATTGACAAAGCAAGTGGTTTGAGGTAGTTGGTTTGGTGCTTGTGTTTGCGTAGCTTGGTAATGTATCTGTTGTGGGTAGTTTGGCTGAGACATGTAGGATTATCTTATTTGAGGTTGGGTTGCACAAGGTTGAGGTTGAGGCATTAGAGGTTGTGGTGAATAACGTTGAGGTATTTGTGTATTTCCAGAGTTTGTAACATAATGAGCTTGATACATTTGTGATTCAAGAGTATTTTGATAACGTTGTGGCTAAATTGACAATTGGTTAGAGGTAACGTTTTGTCTTTGGAAAGGATGTATTAGTGTGGGTTTCCCAAAAATGGGAATTTGTGGATTTTGTTGTTCTGTCATCCACCTCTCATAGCACACTCTGTTTGAATGTCCCCTCTTCCTACAATGAATGCAATCCATATTTTCATTCCAGAAGCACTCCTCAGCTGCATGATTGGAATCATACCCCATCTTGTTGTTCTTGATCCACTTTGCATTTGATTGACATTGTTTCCAGGGTATTAGTTAGTGTTTTGGAAATTTAAGTAAGGCATTTATGGAGGGTATTGTGTTTGAGGATACATTTGGGGTTGTTAGTATTGCATTTGGTTTTTATAGGTATGGTTCTGTGGATATATTGTTATCTGGAACTGATTTTGGTTGTTTTGTAGGAGTTTTTATGAAAGTTGGTGAGTCTATAATCGCATCATACTTGGTTCAAGATGACTTTGGCTCAGGTTTTTGGTTTGAGTTTGGAAAGGTGGATTTATTGGAACTTTAAAATGTTCTGCCTTCAAAGCATACTCCTCACCTTCTCTTCTAACCCCATGCCTCTCCTCATGCATTTCCAGCACATTAAAGACTTGCTCCAATGTAACAGAATCAGGATCATTACTAAATTGTCACTCTACAGGAGCTATACTAGCTTCAAATCTCAAAGGTAATCTGCTAAAAAATTTATCAACTAACCTCTCTGGACTTGTGTTTTCACCAAACTCTTTCAGTTGTTGTACTAAGACCATGAATCTTGTTTTTGTAGCAGCGACATTTTCTTCATCCCTCATTGAGAAAATCTAAAAACTTCTCATTACTGCTTATTTCTTCAACCTCAATGACCGAATAGATCCTCAGTGTTTCAACTTCAATATATCCCACAACTCCTTTGAACTCTTACACCCAGCATGTCTCAATAATATGGCTTCACTCACCACAGATCTCAGAAAAATGAGGGCCTTAAAACCTTTGTCTCTATCTTGACTTAACCTTGTCACTTGCTGTTCTGTTAAGTCTGTTGTTCCCTCATGTTTAGCTATTCCTTCATTCACTACATCCTAGCATTCACAAATCTTGAGACAATCTTCAACCCTAAGAGACCACTCCTTATAGTTTGACCAATTAGAATAGGTATATTTGCCTAAATGTTTTGCAAATTCATTACAGGAATACTCGTACCTGCCATGTTTTAATCTATTCTAGGTTGAGTAAACCTTGCTGCTCTGATACCACTCTAGGAAGATGATGAAACCCCTCCTGCATTTAAACAGTAGATTCTTAAGCTTGTTGCTTTACAACAGTCGTCCACAATGATGAATCCTACAACTCCACTCTGAAATTCTAACGTTCTAATTTTTTGTTGTTTTCGAATAGTCTTCTCTAAATGTGTAAAAGCTACTTCCTCTCACGTGTAAAAATATATAGCAAAGGTTTGGTCTCCTTTGATTGTAAGGTTTGGCTGCACTCATAATAAAATTCCAAAACCAATGTCTGTATATTGTAATTTTTGCAATAGGCTTAACACTCAAACTTTGGTGAACTTTCGAGAAATAAAAGAAAGAAAGCAAGTTTTTTTTTGGACAAAGATGAAGTTTTTTTCATATATCTAAAGATGAAGATGATGAACTTTATATTCAGCTCTTAAAACATCTGAAAATCAAAGGCTCGGAATTGAAAGCATGCTTGTGATATGAGAGACAGGAGCTTAACATGTCTCATGTTCCCTTTTGACATGCACAACAACAACTAACATACATTAAATGCTACTGATTTAAAAGCTACATGTAAAACAACATTTTGATATGTAGGACCACAAAGATAGGCATGTGGTACGGATTAGACAAACTTTGATGAACATGCTCTAAATTTTTGATAGCTTTGATATTGTCTTTGACAGCTTCCAGGTTTTCTTCATTTCAGCTTCAGGAATTAATGCCCCTTCAGCTTTTAAGTAGACTTCAACAAATTGTTCCATTTTTCCCCTCTTTAGGTTACTTCATTCTTCTCTTCAATCTTTCTGCCTTAATCTTCAATCTTTTGAATTTCACTTCTTGGATGCATGGTCTTCTAAATTATTCCCAAGATGATTGGCTCAAGTTTCCTGAGATGTCTTGTAACCTTCAGCTTGGTCTTCAGCCTTCCTTTCTTCTTCACCTTAATTGCCATTGCAAGATCCTCCGCAAGCTTCAATATAGCAGGTTTCACAAAACAACTTAATTCAACTATAGAAGCTTTCATTCAGTGTAGTAAATCACTTCCTACGCTTTAAATGTTCTGATAAAACCCTTCTGCTGAATTTGTTAACTTCTTCTTCCATGGAGATAAGGCTAACAACAATTTCAGAACTGAGAAAAGCTTGAATGAAACATCTTAAAAGGGATAGAAGTGATGTTTACTCACCCTTTGTGGTTGAATGCCTTCTATTGGTATTTCTCTTCCCCCTGAATCTTCTTTTGTAAATGTTTATGAAAACAATTCCAACTGCCATAGCAAATAAGACAGAACTGCAAGTAGCAGTATTTATTACAATTCCAAGTTTGTTACTTGACGATTCTAGCCTATTAGATGGCCCAAAGCTGAGTTTGAATACATTTTGAGTTAGTACACTTTTTTTTCTCTCCACTGTCTAACACAAGATGGTTAAAAATAGACAAAAAGTTTGTACTCTATGGTGACTCTTGATCTGCTAAATCTAGAAGGAATCTTTGTACTTAATTGACCATCGCATCCATATAATCTGGGGAAAAGCAGAAAAGTAGTTTCTTTAATATAGCAGAATACTGGAGGAAGACCTGGCTTGCCTAAATGAACTCTACAGTGGAAGCTTATAGTTTTGTTAACTGTAGAAGTGAAACCAGAGAATCTAGAAGAGATCCCTGTAGATCATTGTACCTCAAATCCCTGATAAGAAAATATAAATAAAAAAAGTCCATGTGCAGATGTTATATGACAGATGCAGTTTGTATAGACTTTAAAGTTTCTATTAAAGAATGAAAATTGTGCATCTTTTCAAGTTCAGAACTTCCAAATACCATCATGTAATGCCTGATTAGTAGACTTCGAGAAGTGGCATTTTCTGGTTACAATCATTTTATGAGTTTATCTGCTTGTAATTTCCACCTAAGATTTATATCCTCAAAGTTTAAATATATCAAACATTGGCACAAGATCAATCATTATAGTTGATCAAATAACAGATGAAAGAAAGAAGATTACACAGTTTTCAACATAGAGGAAGTTGGGAATGGTGGGATCCTGTTAGTGAAGTCGTCGGTGCTAAGGTTCCTTCAACATAGTAAGCAACAGGAGAATTTAAAGTCATCTTCTAAAAGAAAAACATTGGTGAAAATTTGAAAATTGTATAAAAAGAAACCATAATCAGCCCTACAATTCTTGTAGGAGAGACAGCTAAGAAATGCTTGCAGGAATTGCTCCAACAAGATTACTCGCAGAAATATCCCTGAAAAGAATGAATGAGAGAAACCGAATGTACCGAAATAACTTCAGTTCAGTGACAAGATAATCTCCTTGAAGAAGAATAAATGAACTTACAGCTTAGAGATGACATAAGATCCAGTAGTGTTACTACATTTCAGGCCTTTCCAAGAAGTTGGAAGACATGGATCTCCGAACCAAAGGTTTGATGTTTTAATGTACTCGTTCTGTTGCAGCAGTTCACTTCCCACCTTCTCCATCACATCTACTAGAAATCAATATTAAACATTTAAGTATCGAAAAGAAGCACCAAATAAGCATGACTTTGTTGAGATATAGAGCCTGATAATATATTTTGGACTTTACACCAGGCCCAAGATCGTGAAATATGTTATATCTTTTGTATTCTCCTGGGCGTCTAAATATGTTATATTCTCCTAGTGTACCTATGTCGAAAATAATTCACAGTGAAATAAAACTCTAGTCGTCTGTGAACGTAGCCAAATCTTGGTGAACCATGTAAATCTGTGTGTGTTTGTGATTTTCATACTTGTTATTTGATTATTGTGGTTGATCGTTCATAACAATTGATATCAGAGCTTGGTTTGTATCACAATAATCTGAAAAGATGGAAAGCGCGAAGATTCAAATTGAGAAATTCGATAAAAATGATTTTGGTTTCTGGAAGATGCTGATGGAAGATTATCTGTATCAGAGAAACCTCCATGAACCTTTGCCAGGGATGAAACCAGAAATCATGAGACATGAGGTTTGGGATCTGAAAGATCAGTAGGTGCTAGGGTTGATTCATTTGTCGCTAGTGAGAAATGTTGCCTTCAACATCGTTAAGGAGATAACGACTGCAGGAGTACTGAAGGCTTTGGCAAACATATACGAAAAACCGTCAGCTATTAATAAGGTATATCTGATGTGTCGTTTGTTCAATCTGGAGATGTCTGAAAGTGGATCTGTCGTAGATAATATTAATGAATTTAGTATGATTATCAGTCAATTAAATTCTGTTGATATTAATTTTGATGATGAGATTAAAGCCCTAATTTTGATGTCCTCTCTAACCGAGTCGTGGGATACTTTTGTTTCCGCAATTAGCAGTTCGCGTGAGTCTGAGAAGCTAAAATTTGATGAAATCTAAGATGTTGTCTTGAGCGAGAGCATTCGCAAAAGGAAAATCGGAGATTTGTCTGGTAACACACTCAATGTCGAGAGAAGGGGCAGAAGAAAGTCAAAGGGAGGCCATAGTAAACATAGTCGATCGAAATCAAAAGGGCGGAAAAAATCTAAAGGCAGAAACGAGGTCTCTTATTGGGACTATGGTGAAAAATGACACTTCAAAACAGACTGCCCTAAGCATAAGAAGAAGAAAGGCAAAAAAAAACAATAAGCCCCATGAAGATGATGATTCTGTATGTTCTACGGAAGACATTGGTGATGCTTTAATTCTTAGTGTGGTTGACTCCTGGATACTTGATTCCGGTGCGTCATTCTACTCTTCTCCGAGTAGAGAGTTATTCCATAATTTCAACTATGGAAATTTTAGAAAGGTGTATCTTGCTAATACTAAAGCCTTGGAGATTGCTAGAAAGGGGGATGTGTGTATCTAGACCTCAGGTGGGAGTAAATGGAAGCTGTAGGATGTCAGATATAATCCTGAATTGAAGAAGAATATGATTTCTATTAGTCAATTGGACAACACGGGTTACAGGGCAATGTTCGGAGAGAGTTCCTGGGAAATTGTGATTGGAGCTATGATGATAGCACGGGGCACAAAATATGAAACTTTATACAGTACCGTAGGGTGTTCGAACATGGTTGTTGTAGTTGATAGTACATCAAGCTCGAGTCTGTGGCACAACAGACTAAGACACATGAATGAGAAGGGGATGAAGATGCTAGCTTCAAAGGGATATTTGCAAGGTTTGAAATCTGGTGATATGGGTTTTTGTGAGGGTTGTGTTCTAAGAAAGCAGAAATAGGTCAGTTTCACAAATGCTAGCTAAGAACCAAAAGCAGAACGGTTAGACCTAGTACACACAGATGTGTGGGGGCCATCTCCAGTCTCCTCTCTTGGTGGTTTGAGATACTACGTTACCTTCATTGATGACTTCAGAAGGAAGGTATGGGTTTACTTTCTAAAACATAAGTTAGATGTGCTTGTTAACTTTAAGAGGTGGAAGGCTGAAGTTGAAAATCAGACTGGGTTGAAGATCAAATGCTTAAGGTCTGACAATGGTAGAGAGTATGATTCTACAGAATTCAAGAAGTTTTGTTTTGATGAGGGAATCAGGTGCATCAGGACAGTTCCTGGCAAGGCAAGACAGAATGGGATTGTTAAAAGGATAAACAAAACGTTGAATGAGCGAGCAAGAAGCATAAGACTGCATACTGGGCTACCAAAAACATTTTGGGCAAATACAGTGAGCACAACAACATACTTGATAAATAGAGGACCTTCAGTTTCTTTGGATTTCAAGATGCCAGAAGAGGTTTGATCTGGTAAGGAGATCAAGTTTACTCACCTGCGAACTTTTGGGTGTGCTGTTTATGTTCATGTTGATCCAGAGAAGAGAGACAAGCTTGATGCAAAGGCTTTGAAGTGCTATTTTATTGGATATGGTTTGGATCAGTTTAGATACAGATTTTGGGATGACAAGAATAGGAAGATCTTGAGACACTATGATATGACATTTGATGAGAATGTCCTGTATAAGGACAAGTTTGGGGTGTGATCTAAAGATACAAAAAAAGTGGAAGCTGAGGTTGATTTGCAAGAAAATCTAGAAAATATTGTTGCAAAACCAAAACAGCAACTAGTCACACCTGAGCCAGTGTTGAGGAGATCTACCAAAATAACCAGGTCACCAGAAAGGTATTCACCATCCTTGCATTATTTGTTATTGACTGATGGAAGCGAACCATAATCTTTTAATGAGGCTTTGCAGGTGAAGGATTCAATCAAGTGGGAGCAAGTCATAGAGGATGAGATATGGTCACTTGAGAAGAATGACCCTTGGGAGTTAACTGAATAAAATTGATGGTACAGTTAGGTCCAAGGCTCGATTGGTGGTTAAGGAATATTCACAAAGGAAAGGTATTGACTACACTGAAATATTCTCTCCTGTTGTGAAGCTAACTATAATCAGAATTTTGCCGAGTATTGTTGCAGTAGAGGACTTACACCTTGAGCAGATGGATGTAAAAACAACTTTTTAACATGGAGATTTGGAGGAAGAAATCTACATGCAACAACCTGAGGGATATGAGATCCCTGATAAGGAACATATGGTGTGTAAGCTCAAGAGGAGTTTGTATGGATTGAAGCAGGCTCCAAGACAGTGGTACAAGAAGTTTGACTCTTTTATGTTCAAAAATGGGAGTGAAAAGAATCAGTGTTGTTATATCAAGAAGTTTACTAATTCCTTTGTTATTTTACTCTTGTATATGGATGATATGTTGATTGCAGGTTCAAGTATGGAGGAGATAAATAACCTTAAAGGAAGACTATCATCAGAGTTTGAGATGAAAGATTTGGGTGCAGCAAAGCAGATTCTAGGGATGAGGACTTCCCGAGACCGGTTTTCTGAAATTCTAAATTTGTCCCAGGAGCAATACATTGAGAAAGTATTGTCTAGGTTCAAAGTTGATGATGCTAAGCCCAGAAGTACGCCTTTAGCTAACCATCTCAAATTGTCAAAGAAGCAATCACCTAAGATAGCTGAGGAATGTGAGCATGTGGCAAAAGTGCCTTATGCTTCTGCAGTTGGGAGTTTGATGTATGCTATAGTTTGCACTAAGCCTGATAAAGCACATGCAGTGGGAGCTATGAGCAGATACATGTCAGATCCAGGGAAAGAGCATTGGGAAGCTGTGAAGTGACTTATGAATACTTGAAAGGTGTTATTAGCACCTCACTTTGTTATGGAAATGGCAAAGTAGTACTAGAGGATTTTGTTGATGCTGATCTTAGTAAAGATGTGGATTCAAGCAAGAGCACATTTGGATATGTCTACACTATAGATGGGATAGCAATGAGCTAGATGTCTAAACTTCAGAAGTGTGTCTATGTGTCATCTATAGAGGCTGAATATGTTGCAATAGCTGAAGCTGATAAAGAGATGATATGGTTAACTGATTACTTGGAAGAGTTGGGCAAGAAGCAGCACAACAAGATTCTCTTTACTGATAGTTAGAGTGCCATACAGCTGATGAAGAACCCAGTGTATCATTTTAGAACTAAGTACATTCGGTGCAGATACCACTTCACTCGCAATTTGGTGGAAGAAGGTGAAATGTATTTGAAGAAGATTGATGATGCTAAGAATCCAGCAGACATGTTAACTAAAGGTGTTGATGCTGGAAAATTGGGGCTGTGCAAGACCTCAGTTGGTCTTCTACCATAGCGTGGGAGATGTTGCGACTAGGTGAGTTTGTTGGATACATTGGCATGGAGAATGAAGATGGTTGGGTGGACTGGACCAGTCTCCAAGTGGGAGAATTGTTGAGATATGGAGCTTGATAATAGATTTTGGACTTTACACCAGACCCACGATCGCGGAATATGTTATGTCTTTTGTATTCTCCTGGACGTATAAATATGTTCTATTCTCCTAGTGTACCTATGTTGAAAACAATTCAAAGTGAAATAGAACTCTAACTGCCCATGGACGTAGTCAAATCTTGGTACTGAATCACGTAAATTTATGTGTGTTTGTGTTTGATTATTGTGATTGATCGTTCGTAATAGACTTTGCCTTTTTCGCTGGAAATTTCGTATTAGAATCTAGGGGACTTACCATCTTGTTGGTTAGTTCCTTGAATCCAAGAGTTCTCTTGCAGGATCTCATAGGCATTTAAAATAGGTCCAAGGTCGGATCCATGTACCCTTGCCAAGGTCAATTTAAGGAACCTGTTGCTGTGATATTGAGGGAAACTTCTACATAGTTTGATCCATTAGCCAATATATTAAATCCATCGAGCCTGATCACATTGTTAATGTAGATGTCGAACACCCTTTGGCCTTTTTTGACGGAGTTACTCGGTTCATAAAAATAAAGGAACATAAGATAGTTGTACTGCCCTATGTCAAGGCCATTATGTTGTAACTCCAATCTGTCCGTGTGGTAGAGTGCTGTTTGGAGAACTTTTGAAGGAACTGGTCCGTCAGGAATAAACGCTGGAGAAGAGAGAACTGATGTTGATGGAGAAAGTGTTTCAGGATCAGGACTCCTCTAAATTTTGTCGTTTTTGTCTTCTGGGTACCTGAAATGGGTAAATCCAAAGGAAAGGTAATGTCTAACCATACCAAAACCTTCAGATTTGAAGCTTTCTCAGGGTACCTGAGAATGGGTAAATACAAACCTTATGTCATCTCCACCATTCCGGACATCGATTCTGGCGATCAAATTCGGGACAAGAGTGGAATTTCCCTGCAAGTATTTTGCTATTTTGAATCATCCAACGTCCTGAGCTCAAGCTGTGAGATATATGGATATCCCTTGTTATACATTAAGCAGAAGTCTATGTTCTCTTTGGTAGCTCTAAAGATGCCCTCCGCCACCTCATTCACTACACCTGTAGGTGTGACTCCGATCAAAACATGAAATGCAGAGGCTGGAGATTTCAATGGCTCACTGGAAAGGAATGTTCCTCTTATCAGGTAGTCGCTGTCCCTAGTTGTTGGAAGCTTATAACACATCTTTCCTGAACCAATGTAGTAAACTCCAACTTTACCATAGGATGTGTCATTTAATGCTGCCCTGAATATGTCACGGCATTGCCATTTTGTAGAATCTACTTGGAAGAGTTCATTGTCTGATGTATAGTTTATACCATTCCTATCCCTAAAATGTGATTCAGCACAGCATGCTATGCTCACAAACCCTGAAAACGAATACAAAATAAAATAAATAAAAATCATATCTTGAAGCTAAGAATCCAAAATTATTCTCTCCTTTGGACCAAATAGGAAAAAGAAAGTTGACAATTTCACTGGAATTATGCCTATTTTATCCATCCTGAGAGATAACTTGTTTGTTTCACACTTTCCTAAAAAGGGCAAATCAGCAATCTTATGATCATTGCTGTAGAATAATAAGGACTGACCTTAATGCGGAAGTTTGGATCGATTTGCTGCTTACTAGTCTTCAGATTTCGGTAGGCTACTAGAGTCACCGATTAATTCACGTCCCAAAACTCTAAGCCTTTGATGATTGCTTCACGTGAG
>JANIJH010062177.1:0-27006 GCA_024520975.1 Erythroxylum areolatum | reverse complement strand
CCAGATTATTATTTCGGATTTTAATTTACTGATTTCTGATATATTGTGGTTTAAATTATTGCGATGCCATGTGGATTATTAGAGAATTTTCTGGTAGAGCACCTTTATCGTGGGATACGTGTCGGAGCGACCTTCGGGCGTCCCGATATGTACCCTACGGTGAGGGGGCGCTACATATTGGGCGTTACAATTCTTCCCTCCTTAAAAAATTTCGTCCTCGAAATTTTACCTGATTCAAATAGTTGTGGATACTGAGTTTTCATGGTTTCTTCAGGTTCCCATGTTGCTTCCTCAAGTCCATGATATTGCCAGAGTACTTTTACCAAAGCCACTGACTTTTTCCTGAGCTATTTAACTTCTCTGGCTAATATCAAAATTGACCCTTCTTCATACGAAAAATCTGGTTATACTTGAATTTCTTGCACTAGAACTTTATATGTCACATCAGACCGATATCTTCTTAGCATAGAAACATGAAACACATCATGTAGGTTGGCCAATTCTTCAGGAAGAGCCAACTGATAAGCTACTGATCCAATTCTTTTCAGAATTTCATAAGGACCGATGAATCGCGGACTAAGCTTACCCTTCTTCCCCAACCAAAGTATGTTTTTCCATGGTGACACTTTTAAAAATACCTTATCACCCACTTGATACTCAATATCTTTCCCTTTTAGATCAGCATAAGACTTCTACCTATCACTGGCAGCTTTCAATCTTTGTTGAATAATCCGAATCTTTTCTTCAGTATCTTTCACAATTTTTGGCCCCGATCATCTTGTTTTCACCCAATTCAGTCCAACATATTGGAGTTCTACACATCCTACCATACAACACTTCATAAGGTGCCATGCCAATGCTCGTCTAATAACTGTTATTGTAAGAACTCCAACACATAACCCCGCAAAATATCTTCCAATATCTGTATAACTCGTTCGGATTGTCCATATGTCTGGGGATGGAAATTAGTACTAAACTTAGCCTGACTTCCTAGAGCCTTCTGTAAACTTTTCCAGAATCTCGAAGTAAATCGAGGATCACGATTTGAAATGATAGATAATGGTACTTCATGCAATGTTACTATCTCATTTACGTACAAATCTGCAAGCCTATCCAAAGAATAGTCAGGACAAACAGGCAGGAAATGAGCAGATTTGGTGAACTTATCTACAATCACCAATACAACATTATGCTTCCTTTGTGTGAGAGGAAGTCCAGTGACAAAATCCAATCCATATTAATGTTATCCCATTTCCATTGAGGAATAGAAATAGGATGTAACAAACCGAATAGGACATGTGCTCAAATTTAACCTGCTGGTATGTCAGACATTTTTCCACATAATCCACAATATCCTGTTTCATACCTAACCACTAGTAATACTGCTTCAAATCCTGATACATCTTGTTTCCACCCGGATGCATAGTAAATACTGTATTATGAGCCTCAAACAATAGCTTCTTCTTCAATTTATCATTAGCTGACACACACAGCCGATCCTTATAATACAATTTACCATCACCTTGCATAGAAAAATCAGACTATTTACCTTCCTGAGTAGCCAAGATAAGTTGTTGTAAATTATCATTAGCTCTCTGAGCATCACAAATTTCTTGCCTTAACTTAGGCCTTGCTTTCAACTGAGCTATTAAAGCTCCATCAGATTCAAGTTCCCATTTACCTCACTTCATTGATAATGCTAAAATTGTCTTCCGACTTAAGGCATCTACCACAACATTAGCCTTACCTGGATGATAATCCACAATACAATTATAGTCCTTAAACAGTTCCAATCAACGTCGTTGTCTTAGATTGAGTTCTTTTTGGGTAAGCAAATACTTCAGACTCTTATGATCTGTAAAAATTTTACACCTTTCACCATACAAGTAGTACTGCCAAATTTTTAAGGCAAATACTACTGCTGCAAGCCCCAGATCATAAGTAGGGTAGTTCTATTCATGAGTCTTTAGTTGCCTAGAGGCATAAGCAACTACCTTTCCTTCCTGCATCAAAACACATCCTAAAGTTCTAGATGCATCACTAAACAAAACATACTCCTTACCAGAATTAGGTTCAACCAATACAGGAGCTTCAATAAGCATATCTTTTAGCTTATCAAAGCTACTTTGACATCTATCAGACCGTTCGTACTTCACTCCCTTCTGTAAAAGTTTAGTTAAAGGGGATGCTATCATTGAAAATCTTTTAACAAACCGTTGGTAATAACTAGCTAGACCCAGAAAATTTCTCACTTCTGTCACATTTCGTGGTGACTTCCAATTAACAATAAGCTTTTTCTTATTAGGATCAACTCTAATTTCTTCAAAAGAGACAACATGCCCCAAAAATGATATCTCCTAAAGCCAAAAATCACACTTACTCAGCTCAGCATACAACTGTCTTTCCCGCAGGGCTGTAATACAATTTGGAGATGTTTAGTATGGTTTTGTTCATTTTTAGAATAGACTAGAATATCATCGATAAACACCATAACAAACTGATCCAAATAAGGCCTGAACACTCTATTCATTAGATCTATAAATGCTGCTGGAGCATTAGTTAACCCGAATGGCATTACTAAGAATTCATAATGTCCATAACGGGTCTTAAATGCAGTCTTCAGTAAATCCATATCCTTTACCCAAAGCTGATAATACCCTGGTCATAGATCTATCTTTGAAAACTCTCCTGCATCTTTTAACTGATCAAATAGATCGTCAATCCTTGGCAGTGGATACCCATTCTTCACTGTAACTCTATTTAATTGTCTGTAATCAATGCACATTTGCAGTGTACCATCCTTCTTCTTAACAAATAGGACTGGTGCTTCCCATGGTGATACACTGGGTCAAATAGACCCTTTATCCAGAAGCTTTTGTAACTGCACCTTTAACTCCTTCAATTTAGTGGGAGACATTTTGTACGATGGTTTGGATACAGGAGCAGTGCCATATATGACTTCAATAGATAACCGCACTCCCTTTCAGGAGGGAGCCAAGTAATTTCTCAGGAAATACATCTGGAAATTCATTCACCACAGGAATATCAAGCAGTTTACCACCCTCCTTCTTAGAATCAACCACAAAAGCTAGATATGCTTCACAACCCTTCCTGAGAAGCTTTCAGGCTTGCATAGCAGATACCACATTAGCTAAGGAGCTAGTGTGGACGCCTTGCAATATTACTTCAGACTGATCAGGTCTCCTAAGCATAACTTTCTTAGGCTTACAGTCAATTACTGGCCTATGCTTGGGTAACCAATCCATACCCAGAATTAAATCAAATTCATGAAAAGACAATCTGATCAGATCTGCTACATAATCATTTCCTTGAATCATAATTGGATAATTCCTATACACCTGATTAACCAACACACTACTACCCAGAGGACTGGTTACCTGGATACCATACTCTAATTGATCTATAAGCATCTCCTTATCAAACACTTATTCAACACAGATATATGAATGTGAAGATCCAGGATCAATTAATGCATACATTTCAGAATCAAAGAGAGAAACCATACCATTAATGACATCTAGTGCATCCTGATCCTCACAAGCTTTCAGTGCATAAGCTCGAGCCGAAGTAGTAGGCATAGTTGGTCAATTCATAGTTTCTAATTGGTTGCTCGGATTCAGTCTATTCTATCAAGATCCTCCTCGACCTCTACCACGTCCTCTATTCCCAGCAGATATATGAAAATCCTCTCGACTAGCTTATGATGTTTGAACTTGGTTAAGAGGGCAACTGGCTATCTTATGCTCAATACTACCACATCCAAAACATGCTCTCGTAGCCCTCCTACAAACACCCCAATGATGCACAGAACAATTAGGGCACTCTAGGGGTTCAGAACCTCGGCCTCTAGACGACCCTCTACTAGAAACAGCCGAAGAGGGAAAGTTTTGTCGCCTTCCTAAAGTCACAAATCTCGAAGTATTTTTCGGTGCAGAAGTAGTACCTTCTTGACTCCGTTTCCCCGAGGACTGGCCTCCTTTAGTAAAGCCCCTTCTCTGACTTATTTCTCTTCTAATCGTCTCTTGTCTTTCAATTTTCATAGTAGCTTGCACTACTGATGGTAATTCACCTGTTGCAAAAGTGTAAATGCTACTAAATGTTCTTTAATGGAGTCATGCAACCCATCCTCAAACTGATGACACCGAAACTCCTTAGTAAGTACTAATTCAGGGGCATACTTGCTAAGTCGGTTGAATTGTCGATCATACTCAGCAACCGATAAGCTTCTCTACTTCAAATTCACAAATTGCTTCCATTTCTCCTTTCTGTAAGTCTCTGTCACATACTTAGCTTTAAATTCTTGAGCAAAGAAATCCTAAGTCAAAGGCATCGGTAGTTGAGGACTCCTCAAAATGAACTTCCACCATTCAAAAGCTACTCCTTATAGAAGGGAGACAGCAAAGTGCACCATCTGCTCTGGTGGACAACTGATCTCATCCAACAACCTCTTCACCTTCCTAATCCAGAGCTCAGCCCTTTTAGATTCCTCCAGAGATGTCCCAGTAAATTCCTCCGCTCTATACTTCCGCAGCTGATCAATTGGAGCCTTGGGTGCTGTCATCCGATGTAGCAACGTCATCGTATCCTAGGATAGCTTAACCAAAGCCTCTCCTTGAGCTAGAGGAGGTGGTGGCATCCCAGCTTCACCTCGATTAACCCCAGAGGGTCTAGATATTACTGGACGAGTTTGTTCCGGTTGATTGCTCTCAGCAACTTCGTTAACAATATCGCGAGATCCTTCCATCGATAATTCTATAGATAAAACATGGGACACCGCATTAGGCCAAAACACAATTTGTACACCCAATAGAAGCAATATTTAAGCACTGGTTAAACCAAAATTGCTTAAACTTGTCTCTGATACCAAAACGATGTGACGCCTTAATACCCCTGGAAGGATATATGGATGCCGCACAAGATAGTACAAACAAACCAAAACATTTCACGGAAGCATAGCATTCAAAAATAAACATTTCCAAAACATATGAAACATTTCACACATGCATTTACAGAATCTCGATGGAAATACAATACATACCATAATTTTTGAAACCAGCCTGAATTAAGGTTATTACAAACCTTCAAACAAAAATCCAAATTTATATACATGCCCAAAGCAAACTCAAAAATACATTGTTGAGTAACACAAAACCCATACTCCTTTGGCCTATGCAGATGTCTTGTCCCAATCCCTACGTCCATCTTTCTAAACCTACACGGGACAAATCCACTGTGCTAAGCATATGGCTTAGTGAGTAATAACTAAACTAAATCAACAACAAATACAGAAACTCAGAACAAAACAAAGTTTTATAAATAACATAACTGCTCAACATAAGAGGGTATAAACCCTTCAAAAATCGAACACAATTTAGCTTATGTCAAAATCAAGTTGATATCAGAGTACAAAATTATAAGACTACTAAATCCATTTACAGAAGCGGGTAACAAGACTTATATAGAAGAGACCAAAGTCTTGACACCGAAGTGTCACAGAAGAGACCGAAGTCTCGACACCTAAGTCTCAATATCAGAAGACACCGAAGGGTCAATAATAGAAAACACCGAAGTGTCAATAACAGAAGATACCGAAGTGTCACAGAAGCAGCTGCAGACCCTTCTAGGCATGCCTATTTACCCACCACTAGGACTTAACAGAATCAAAACAAAAATGTCTGAAATTCAATTCACATATCAATCCAACAACTTTGCAAATCATTCAATGTACCAAAAGCAGTAGCAAACAAAATAGTCAAAGCAAAACTATCAAATTTGACCATCTAAATTACTTACAAAAATTACCGTCTAAAATTACTTACAAAATCTCCCTTATTGCTTATTGCCTCGACGTCCCGACAATATCTGGAATTGGTCGCTCGATGGGTTCCTCTAAAACATTTAATACAAACATATATCACTATTGTGCACAATTATAAATTCAATTATGCACATTCATGTATACTAAATATGTATAATGCATGTTTATGACAAATTCTAGGTTTCTTATCCTTAATCTTGTTACATTAACAATCATGTGAAATCATACTCAATGCCTCAATCCAGATTTATTTCACAACCAACTTTTAGGTCCACTTTGCTCAATTATTCTCATCAGGTAGGTAAGGTAATTAGTTAATACTTCCTTCTAGAAATTTGTCCCTCTTTGTCTTAGGGTTCCAATGATACAAATTTCAACCAATTTGGTTTAGTATACTGAAAGTTATACTTAAAAGATTTTAGACTGTTCTTAAGCTTCAACAGAATTCTTATCTCAACTTCCAATCAGATTCTGAAATTCTTATAAGCAGAATTAGAGTTTAATATCTTCAGAAAATTTGTAGACTTATATCTCCAGTTTAATCTAAATAAAAAATCACTCCATTTGGATAACTACAGATAAAGTTTATGTTCAAGCTATCAGGAAACTTCATCGCGGCAAGTCAAAAGTTGGTCACGGTGAACTTTCCAAAGAGGAAAAATTCCTTGTAAATTATTAAAAGTTTGCCACGACGAACCCAAGAGTTGGCCGTGGTTAACTTTCATAGAAATGAAATCTTTCAAGTTGGTCGTGGCGAACTAAGGAGAGTTGACCGCGACGAACTTTACTACGTTTTAATCATCTTCTTCCTCTCTTCTCCTTAATCCTTCATCACTAACTTGTGTACTTGCCTTTACCATTTTATTTCACTTCTATGTTACTCAGTGAACACCTATCATACTTAAACCAATTCCTCTACTTCCATTTCAGCTCATCATAAATCAAACAAATCACATCTATATTGAAACCCTAAAATCCGATGCATGCACGTGAAATCCTATTCAACTCTCTCTCTACTGTATTTTCATTCTTACTACATTTGTTTCATCTTTTGCATTTTCTTTTCAAATTACTCAACACCCAGTAATCTCATATTCAATTCCAGATACTCTAACTGCCATCTTGATACACTTAAAACCTGAAATCCTCACCCAAGTCGTTAAGTGAATTCATTCACTGAGACCACACTGTATAAACTTCTCATGCATGTATATATTTCCAACATACAAGTTTTCTCCAAAACAAAACAAAGTATCCATATTTATCCATTCTCATAAATTTTTGCATCATTTTCATTTTACTCTAATTATCACCAGTATTTCAATCCAATTCGTGCATTATCAAAATACCATAAAAACATCATCAAAACCACTTACTTGGTTCAGCTCAAATTCCAGCAATGAAGTTCTCGGTGGATGAAGAAAACCAAGGATAATAGAATAAACACTCTCTAAGTAATGAAATTCTTACTTTGAGGTAAGATTCAAAAGCCAATTTCTCAACAGATGTAACTTGGTGTTTTCGATGTTGGACAAAACCAAATGGAGAACAACACAAGCTGCATAATTGGTTTTGCTTCACCTACGTGGCTATTGTGCATGTCTCACATCTATCCCTTATCACCACACACACACACAAGCCATTTGTCTTATGCATATTTTGCCACGTGTTATCATGCATGTGAGCCATTTGTCACATCTTTAAGCTGCCACATGTCACGATATTATTTGTCTATTATTCAATATTTTTCCTTAGTCCAAAAATTACATCAAAATTTTGAAATACCTGAAATATTACCAAAATTTTCAAATCACATTTTATTCTTGTTAATAACTCAATTATACCGGAATGTCATGAATGCATGCACAATTCATTTGTATGAGTCTAAAAATGCCTATGCATAAATAAGCAAAAACTCAATTATGTAAAGCATACTATGCATTGAAATTCCCTAGTTTTCTAACCCTTAATATAAGGTGTTACAGGAAATGGTATTTCTACTCTCCTATGGTAGGATCCTTAGTATCCAAGAGGAATCTTACAACACTTCTCAACCCCGAGAGTGATCAATAGGTCGGATTTAAATATGGCAGCAAAGGTTTCAGAAGTTATCAGAAATAATGAGTAGTGTTGGCGAGAAGCAAATGTTGAGATACTTGAAAACCTAGAGCCCCTACCATACCAATGGAGCACTTCAAAACCTGATTATTTGGAATAGATAGCCACCCCTTCAAAAAAAAAATACACAAATGTTTCAGCCTATAGTTTCTTAAGGCCCCTTATTCAGAGAGTCCCTTGGCATAACCTGGTCTGACAGAAAACGAACAACCCTAGGTGCTCCTTTATACTATGGTTGGCTTTCCTAAGGAAGTTGCAAACCAGGGATAGGCTACTCTATCTTCACACCCCAAATCATTGTTCTTTATGCTACATAGATAATGAAAAAATAGATTATTTATTCTTTCATTGTCCCTTTTCTAAAACAGTTTAGGTACATTGCCTTAATCATTTCTATATAAGCCTCTCAAATTAGACAAACCTCCTTTCCATTCCCAATTAGTTGAGTTAGGCACCAAATATCTGAACCAGTGCCCTTAATGTTTTTCCTATCCTCCTATGAGTAACTGTTTATAACCTTTGGAAAGAAAGAAATACTCGAACATTCAAACATGAAGCCGTAGATGTGGAGAGCTTAAACTCCATAGTGATCTTCCAAGTTGTGACGCATCTCAGCTCACACTGAGAGAAGGTAAAGTTAGGAGCAAATTAATAACTAATAATTCATTTGCAGTCTTTTGGTTTTAGGTCTGTAAAGGAAGGTATCAACACAGATACATCAATGATGCTTCTATAGTGATGCTTAAAATCCAAGCAACACCCTTCAGATATTGACAGACAAGTGATAATAGAGGGACACCATCAATCACTTTTTCTTAGATTCATTTTTAGGCATGCAAAAGGAAAGGTATCAAATCTACCTTTACAAATAAAAGCATAAACGAAGCCATTCCTAGGACCAGTCACTGCCTTCAATTTAGCAAACATGGAATTAACAGAAATGGCAATGATGCGGCTACAAAGAAGTTCACAACAGGAGAGAATCTTCATCTTCTTTCGGAAGATCAAGAAGAAACAAGACAGAAAACTAGACCTTTTCGGGAATTGATAAGAGGCTTATGAGGAGGGAATAAACAAGCTTATAAAGTAGGTAAACCCTCTCCTTCGGTGGAAATCCAACTGTGCTCATCTCACTCTCTTCCTTATACTGTGGGGTAGTTTGAATGGATTGTATGTGTTTTTGGATTGTATGTTGATTAAAACGAGTTCTAGCTAGATGAGATATTTTTGTTCAGTTTTTGGTAGGAGGGCTGATGTTGTTTTGTTTTGTTTGTGTGTGATGAAAGGAAGTGATGCAGCTTCCCAATGTATCTCTTCTTTGTTACCTTTTTGTAGCGAAGTAGCTACTGCTCAAGTAGTCTTTAGTGATGTAGGAAGTGATGTAGCTTCCAAATGTTTCCTTTTTCGTAACTAAGAGACTACTACTCAAGTAGTCTCTAGTGATGTACATAACTTTTATATTTGTATAAATTCTTTTGATTTATCCTTAAAAAAATCAAATTCACCCAAAATTCATCTGCCAAAGATAGCTCAATAATCCCAAAAATACAGCTGCAAATATCAAGAAATTTTTTGGAGTTTTCCTACACCAAATCAACAATCACACAGCCCTCAATGATGATTCAAAAAGAGAAGATTTTGCAGCTGTCAAATCATCCAAAAGTAGAACACGCAACAAAGAAAACTCACAGCTAATTCCACACGCCATCAACCAACTCACGTAAAAACCCCATAGAAAGACAATTGTAGTTGCTACCATAAACTGCGAATTCTACACCGAAAACACAATTGAATCACTCAAAGATAAAAAATAGAACACAGTTGCATACACACTTCATCAACATCACACAGTAAAAGACCCATTCAACTTTTTTGTTTTGTGTTATTCACTAAAAACCCATCAACTCCACATCTATGTTTTCACCACCCAACTCCAATATGCCTTTGACTCTTTTTCACGAAATCAAGCAACACTTACGTGAAGAAATTTTCATTAATGCCCTTCAGCCTACATGGCCATAATCAACCAAACCTCTAGTCATGATAGATTTCTATCACATCTAAAATATTATCTAAGATAGCTTTTTTTTTTAATTTTTGAATCCAAGTCAAATCATAATTGTTGTTTAATCATACCAAGTCATTGTCCAGCATTCATCGCCCAATTAAATTTAATGTAAATCTTGAAGCTACATTATCTTATAGGTCTAATTATCTAATAATGCCAAAAATTAAATAATATATATATATATTAGTTCATGGCATATTATAATCTACCTTAAATGTCTACCACCCTTGCTCCTAACATTTGACTATGCAACTTATGTTGTGCAATTTCTTTATTGAGAAAAAACTTATAATAGTTATATTTTTAAAAATTAATAATAAATCAACGACTCATAAACATTCTACCTTTTATTTTTTTTAAATTTCTAAGTTTTAAAAGCATCTTCTTTTCTTCTCAAGTATAAAAGACTTTGTTGCTAGATTTCTTCGAATAATGTAAAACAACGCCATGAATGCACAAGTAACCTAACATGACCCGCATAAAGTTGGATGATAAAGATGTAAAAGTTTGAGTTGAGTGCAAGATATGAAAACTATTGCATCGAAACTAGAAGCCTTAGTGTACACAAAGATTATTCTTTTTATTCCACTTTCTCCTTCCTTTTCTACTTGAATGAAAGATATCTCAGGGAATCTCTCTTTCCCACTAGTCTCATAACCATCGTCATTGTACTGGAATATCATATCTTTGAATTTATGCAAGTTACTAAATCAGTAGCATCAAATTACAAATGTAATCTCTCTACAGATGGCTATAAAATCTTATCTCATCCTTAAAAATCTAAGTCATACTTACCACTACTTGATAAGCCTTTATTATTATGGTTTATCTTATATACCGAAGCTTGAGTGTCGATATTGTCATCACTTTTTATTAGTTTAATAATGTCTAAGCAGCATTAATAGCTATTATCTAGAAAATGTCAATAGCTATTAATAAGCAGCCTAATAACTCTACAACAGGGAGTGTTTGAAGCTTTTATTTATATATTTGACCTGTTTCTTTTTTTTGGTTCTTTTTCCGTTTCTTTTCTTTTCTTTTTGTTTTGTAATATTCATGTTTTGTCAATGAGTATGTGACACAAACCAAAAACCAAAAACAATTAGTGGAGACATCAAGTATGAATGTAGTCTCCACTCTCTAAGTTTTATTATCTTAGGAGAATAACACAACTCTTAAAAGATAAACCAAGGATCAACAACAAAATACTCTTTAACTTTAACCAACAAATCAATATGAAGATAAGAAAACTAATACTGAAAAAACACTAAAATTTACGTAAAAAACCCTCTAGTGTAGTTGAAAAAATTACGGGTTAAATCAATTAGTAAATCCACTAAATTCAAATAAAGATCTCACTTGATCACAATTACATGTTATCTCACTAAGTTTCAAGGTTGAAACTAAAGTTAATGTATCAATCAGTAAACTCTCAAATCAATCCCAAAAATAATAAAAAATGATGAGAATAATATATTACCTAATTTCTATCTTTTCATTTTTTTCTCTTTTTTTGACGTGTTTATGCACTCACATGCAAAGCCTACATATTTTTTCTTTTATATCACAAAATAGGTTTTTATTCACCATACACGATCACATACACGACTGTGTAAGTGATAATGTCTTTTCCAGCACTGCATTAGTCATAGATGTATACAGTTACAGAGAGTTACATGGTCGTCACACACGACTGTATATGTTATAAACACGGGTGTGTATATGATCATTTATGTCTTTTCCGTTCACATCCTTCTTCACATAGTTCCAAAGACTTTTACGGTTGATCCCTATGGCCACGTAAATGGAGGACATGGGTTTGTGTACCCTACGTGATCGTGTTTACTCAGAAGACATTATTCTAACCACCATCTATCTTGACTTCACTTGTTTGTCATTCTCACGAACCATAAAGGGGTCTATGAGCACTAAAAGTCTCAAAATGGGTTGGACACTCATTAATCTCCCCCTCCAGCCTAATTACAAGGAAGACACATTATGCTCTAACTTCTACTTAAGAGACATTCTGAAAAGTTTACTACAAAACTCATGGTTGCTTTCAAAAACTGCTTTAGTCAATATATTAGTTGAATCTTCTTCAACATCAATTAATGCCCCTCAATCAAAGACCTTAACCAATGATATCTGACATCTATTTGCTTTACATAGTATTTTTGCTCAAGTCAATAGTACTTTGACTATCACAAAATACTACATAGCATGCTAGCTTCACATCCAACTTTTGAAGAAACCTTTTCAACTAGTGCATCTCCTTACAAGCTTCCCTTATAGCTATATACTTTGCTTCAGTCGTAGACAAAGCCACACACTTTTGTAGCTTGGATTGTCATGAGATGACTCCCCCTGTAAACTTGGAAAAAATTAAAGGGAGTTTTCTTCTATCAAGATCTTTAGCCATATCTATATCCATATAACCTTCTAGAGTTGGCTCACCATCACCAAAACATAAATTCTACTTTGAAATACCTCTTAAGTATCTCAAAATTTATTTAAATGCTTCCTAATGAACCTTTCATAGATTTGACTAGTATCTGCTAACTATCCTAATAGCTTGTGCAATATCTAACCTTGTACACATTATTGTATATGTCAGAGACCTTTCTATAGATGAGTATAAAACATAAAACATACCATCTTTCTCCTTTTTTGTTGAGTGATATGCACGATTCCTTAGCTTGAAGTGAGGTGCTAGTGGCGTGCTAACTAACTTTGCATGCTTCATATTAAACTTATCTAACACGTTTAATATTTCCTTCCTATGATAATCCCAGTTTCCTACTCTTCCTATCTTAAGTTATTTCCATGCCTAAAAATCTACTTTGTAGGTCTTAAATCTTTCATGTTAAAAGATTTAGATAAATCATCCTTTAATTTTTGGATTCTTCTAATATTTTGACCACTGCTTTGGAGCTTGTTTTAACTCGTATCAACTTTTCTTTAGCTTGTAATCCAAATGCTCCTTGCCTTTACCTTTGAAACCTTCTGGTTGCTCCATACATATCTCCTCTTCTAAATCTCCATGTAAGAAAATTGTTTTAACATCCAATTGTTTAAGTTTAAGATCTAAATAGGTAGTTAAATCCAATCTTGATTGAATTAATGTTGTCTTAACTACCGAAGAGAAGGTTTCATAAAATATATGTCCTTCTTTTGATTGAAAACTTTCACTACTAGCCTTGCCTTACACTTCACTAGCTTGTCACCATATTTTTTTAAATCTTGAACACCCATTTATTCTTCAGTGCCTTTTTGCCTTTTGGAAGCTTAATAAGCTTATATGTATTATTCTTTTCACTGAATTCATTTCTTTCTTTATAGCTGTGAGCTAGAGATCTTTCTTTTCATGAGATGCAACCTTTTGCACAATCTCAGGCTCCCTGTAAACAGTAACCAATAGATATTCTGCACTCAAATATCTAGTAGAAAGCCTTTTCTCCCTTGTCAACATTCGAAGCTATATCTCACTAATTGTTGGTTCCAATTGGCCCTACTCATTATCCCCAATAACTTCAACTTTAACAGGTTTTGAGTCTGGTTTGTGTAGCTCATCATTACTAGGTTGTACTTGATCACTATCAATGTGTTTTTGTTGACATCATCTCCTTCACTTGTAGACTGCTTAGTAACAGGAGAAATTGGAGAAGATTTATCATAAAATGAGCTAACTTATGAGCTAATATTAGTAACTTTATCTCCTCTTAAAGATCAACACCTCTATCATGCTCCTAGAATATCACATCCCTGCTCTTGACCACTTTTTGCTTCTCTGGATCGTAGAGTCTGATGTCAAATTGGTCATCGCTATAGCTAACAAAGATGAAAGGAATCACCTTTGAGTCAAGCCACTATTGCTAATCATTGGGTATGTGTCTAAATAACTTGTAGCTAAAAACTTTCAAATGACGATATGTAAGATCTTTACTAGTCCACGCTCTCTTAAGAATCTCAAAATTTAATAGAATTGAGGAAGCTCGATTGATCAAATGGATTGCAGTTCTGACTGCTTCACCGCAAAATGTCTTTGATAATATGAACATTTTGAGCATGTAACAAATCTTCTCTACAATAATTTTGTTCATTCTCTCAACAACATTGTTATGTTGTAGAGTACCAGGTTCAGTGTTCTCATGTGTAATGCCATATGATATACATTAATCTACAAACTCCTTGAAAGTGTACTTACCTTTATTATCTGTTCACATACACTTCAGCTTCCCTTTCTACCATGACATGAAACTTCTCTAAAGTTTCAAATACTTGATTATTTGCTTTCAACATATAGTCTTCCTCGAAGCATCGTTCATCGAATGCAACAAAATAGTTGCTACCTCCTAATGACTCCTCCTCAAATGGGCTATAAACATTTGTATGCACCAATTTTAATATCTCGATCTTCCTTGTAGCTCGTGTCTTGAAAGATATTTTATGTTGCTTTCTTGCCAAAAAATGATCACAAGGATTAAAGTTAAAGTGTTTTTGACTGGGATAAGGATTTACCATCAAATAACTTCATTTCCTTCTCACTCATATGCCCCAATTGTTGATGCCACATATTTGGAGACGTTTCCTCTTTGACTGTGTATGCTTCTCCACCACCATGCACCTTCAAGTGTGTTTTGTACAATATGTTTGTCACAACTCTTCTTAAGCAATAGTCATTGCTCCTTTAGACATTTTGCACTTCCTATCCCCGAAAATGTGCTTAGATCCTTATTAATTTAACATATTTGTCAATAAAAAATTTAGTCTTAAATCGAGGATGTGTCATACATCTCTTAGGGTCAATAGGCATTTAACATTCATTTGAACTCGAATATCACCTATATCAAAAATCTTATTAGAACTTTGATTTCCTATCTTTATGCTCACAAAGGATCTGCTCTTATATTTTGAGAAGTAATCCAGTTTTGAAACACATTGATAAGGAGCTCCTATGTTAATCAATCACTCAGAACCTAAATTACTGACATGGAATCATTCACTTATTGTACAAACTAGGGACACCTCATCATCTATGCTTGAAGTTATTGTTCTACTTGTAGGAGAATCTCTTAATGTATCCTAGCTTGCCATAATAATGGCATGTCTTCATATCTTTGTCACATCTAGACTTTAATCGGATCTTAAACTTGTTACACCCTTTGGGCCCTTGCTTTTGCTCCTTTCCCTGCTTTCTTTCATGAAAGCCTGCACGTTATCAACTCCTATCTCTTTTCTTTTGATATCTTCATTGACATACTTTCTTTGATTACATCTAAAGAAAACACACATTCAATTTGTCACCACCAGCATTTCCTAGCTATTCAGTAGCAATCTCAACAGGAACAAATCTTGAAGCTCATCATCAAGAATGATTTTCATTTTAGTGAGCTTATTGATTATATCCTAAAATTCATTCAGATGCTTTGACACAAATTTTCCAGCTTTTAGCTTTAAGTTTACAAGTATTTTAATCAGAGAGACCTTATTATGATCAATCTTCTTTTTATAAAGTCCTTTTAGCATTTTCCACAGCTCAAAGGGATTTATTTCTTGAGACATATAGTTGAATATACTAATATCAATCTATTGTCTAATCATGCCTAGAGTTTTTCGTTTAATCTTTCCTCAATCTTTATCTGACATCTTGTCAGGTTTTGAATGAACAACATCATTCAAACCTTTATCCACATTAATAAGATTGAAGAGATCTTTACAGTATAGAAGGTCATCCATCATGGGCCACCAAAAATAGACTAGTTTATTAACATCAACTTGACCATAGAGCTATTTCTATCTTCCATCACAATAACTCTAATGTCACTTATTAGGAGACAATAACACAACTCTCTAAAAGATCAAAAACAAAACACTCTTCAACTTTAACCAATAAATATGTGTGAGAATAGAAAACTTACTAATGAAGCAAACACCAAGATATATGTAGAAAACCTTCCAATACAGAGGAAAAAACTATGAGCCAAACTGACAAGCAAATCCATTAAATTAAAATAAAAATTTGCAAAGTTTGATATCTCATTCACCAACTTTAAGTTGTTTCACAAAGTTTCAAGATTGAAACTAAAGTTGATATATTAATCAATAAACTGTCAAACAAATCCTAAAAACAATAAAAAAGGATGAGAGTATTGTACTACTTATGCTCTCTCTCTATTTTTCTCACTTTTGTATGTTTTTGCTGCACTCATATACATAACTTGCATATTTTTCTCTTTATATCACGAATTAGGTTTTTTTTTGTACCATAGACGATGACAAACATGATCGTATAATTGATCGTATCTTTTCCAACACTGCCTCAGTTGCAAAATATACATGGATATTCTAGATAAATTTAAAAAATAGAAAAGATTCAAATCACCCTTTCTAGGCTTTACCAAGAAATTAATATGATTAATCAGAAAAAAAAGATATCAAAATAATTTGATGATTATTCCAATAAATAAAAACTAAATTTGAAAAACAAATATAATAATAATGATAATCTTTTTTTGGAAAATAAATCTAATAATAATCTTGAATTAAATAGTAATAAAATTTTATCAAAAGATTTCTTATTTATACTAAATCAAATTTCGTAGAAATATTTAATCAAAATTACCCTTGAAATAAAAATGTAATTTATATTATTGTCTTATTTGATACATGAGCAAATATAAATTATATAAAATAAGAAGCAATTCTTATAAAATTATTACAAAAAAATTCAAGAGAGATTAAATGCTTCTAAAAGTGAGAATTAAAAATGCTTACATCTATTGAAAACATTTCTCTTTTATTGAAGACATTTATCATAAATTAATTTTAGGAACTTTTATTTATAAAATATAACTTGTTTGAAGATAGAAAAGCAATTACAAAATTAAAATATTAAGCAAAAAATTAAGGCTCTACAAAAGATATTAACGTTGAAATTTGTACTAGCTTGCCTAAAGCATTTTAGAATAGAAAACAAGATATTGTAAACCTATTTAATGAAAAATAAATCCCTATTAAAGTTAGGCTAGTACAAATAAATAAAGATTTAAAAACTCATTGTAAACAGGAAATATATGACTTATTAAGAAAAAATAAATTTTGCTTCTTAGTATCTTTAGAATTGTGCCACCTTTTATATTAATTAAAAATTTGATCCAAAAGAGAAATTCCTATATTAATAATAAAACTGAAATCTATTAATAAAGCACTGCAATACATAAGATATCCTATTCTCAAGAAAATAAGATTTATTTCATAGATCATAAAATGCTTATGTTTTTTCAAATTTGATATGAAATCAAAATTAGGTTAAATTTAAATAGGCTAAAAAATACGTGTATGTTTGATTTTACTTAAGACAATGTGTGAATGGAGTGTTGTGTCCTTTGAACTAAAAAATTGCCCCATCTTAAATTCCAAATAATCATGAATGACATTTTCTCGTCAAAGCTTAAATCTTGATGCCTTAATATGTTACTATCCTAGAGAATAATATTTTTAAACAATTTTAAATTATTGTTATATTATGAGAAAAGGAACTGTTTAGTAGCATAAAAAACAAAATTTAGAAAAAAAAGATTACTTAAAATTTTTAAGAAGTCTAAACTATGTTAATAAATTTTGATCCTAATTTTAAACAAGTTATGCAAACCTTTAAAAATATACTAAAGAAGAAACCTACCTCTTAGACAAAATAGCATACTAATATAATCAAACAAATTTGAAGATGGTTAAACCCATTCCAATTTTACATTTTGATGCCTAAAAATTGTAGAAATAGACGAATATGAAAGAAACCATTTATAACTTCTTAATTCGAAAAGTTTTACAATCCAAATCATCATTTAAAGATTAAAGATGCCAAAAGCTACTCGATGGTCTCCGTCAACGGAACTTCCATAAAAGCTCAATCCAAAAAAAAAAAAAAAAGAGGGAGAAAATAATATCTTTCAATCACAAAATGAATCTTTCAATCACAAAATGAAACTTTGTCTTCATCTCCTCAAATATGTATATTCACATAAGTTTAATATACCAAGAACAAATTTATAAAGAGTTACAAAATATCTCTAAAGAAAAAAGACATAAAATTAGATATATATTTTTTCGACCCAAATTTTGTTCAAATTCACTTTTTAAAAAGGAATAAACTTTTTTAAGAATAACTGATTTAAAAGATCAAGTAATTATAATTTTTTTAAATTTTGCATTCAGATCTAAATAAATTCTTATCGATAGCTTTATTACTATTTTTACATTTTATTTAGAGTGCAATAAATATTATTTTAATGCAAAATAATACTAAAGATACAGAAAAAAAATTAGTTATAACATTTTTATAAATAATTGAAGTATAAATCATATCTTTAACCTTTCTCGTTACAAAATCAAATCCATTTATGTCGCTCTAGTCAATTCCGCGATGGAACACCATCATTTTGATTCTTCTCAATTAAAATCTCACATTAATACAAATGCTACCACAATCGGACATTTTCAAATGTTTAATTCCATAGCTACTCTAAGATGCCTCATACTGTCCAAAATACTAGCTAGGAGTGCAAATTGCACTAGTAAAGCTAGTTTATAAGCATGGTCATTCATACATTCAGACAATAATGCAATGTCACAGCTGAGCAGGTGGGCATTCCATTGTACAGCTGAAGCAATTACCCATGTAAACCGCACATTGTTCAAGGGTCATACCATCGTACAACAACTGTGTATCTAAATCATCATAAGCACACACAAATTCTTGCACGGCATATATTTCCCAAGTCGACTCCATTCAAATATTTTGTTTGTACTTCCATAACATTAAAACCATCCACCTGATAGATGAAATAGCAAAACGATCAAAGAGTAAAGCCTTCACCCATACTTGGAGTGATTTTATTCAGCACGCTCTGATGTATCATCCGTACGTTTTACTGCTTTTCCTTGAGTTTGACAATTAAAAGAAATCAATTTGTTAATGAAATTAGGTTCCAATAAATTCCTCAATACAAACCATCGATCCAAGAACTTCAATATGAGGACTTAATCGGAATTAAGCAGTCTTCTTTCTCCAAGCCACCCTAATAACTATTCTCGATCATTAAGTTATTGATATGTTTCCTTCGATCTTTTAGTTGGTTTTGTAAGCCCACCAAAATATTGCACTGATAATATGATAACAATAAAGCCAGCACATATGTCTAAAATATCGTACAATAAAAGGGCATCATGTAAAACATCCGATGAACACGCTTTAACTTGGCGGTTCGAACAAATCATCAAAGTCTTACACCAAGTCAACTATGATCACCAAAGAACACAAGTAGGTATCAATTAATAGGGAAGACATCAATTTCTCAAGTTACATTGACAAGTATTGAAACAACATAGCCGATAAGTGCCTCGAACTATTGACCACATATTAGTCAATCTTAACTCTAAACAAATAACAAATCCAAACTGACCAAACAAAAGAAACAAGAGAAGAAAAAGATTCTCCAGATCAGATATTCTTTCTTGTTGTTAAGCAACAATTGCGCCTTTACCTTTGGTTACTTCTTATTATTCCCTTTACCGTCTGAGGAGTCCCTGAAGAGGAACGAAGCAAGAAGAATATAATGTATAAAACCTTTTTGCTTGTTTATTTCATTTGCTACGAGAGTAATATATACAGACTGTATGTGAGGTTCTAGATTATTCATGGAATACATTTTATTCTTACTGACATAATAGAATTGGTTATTTACAGCTGGAAGTTTGTTGGGATGGATTGCTTTCGGTAGTGGCAGGTGTAAAAGGAGTTGTGGTAGGCTTGAGTAGTAGTTGCTTGTTGTCTGTAGAAGAACCTATGTGGATGGTTCCGGGCCCAGTGCAAGTTGTCTGGCCCAATGACTTGTATAGTTGGGTAGAGTTCTTTAGATCCCCACTCAAATGAAACCTAGGATTGGGAATTAGGTTGAATTTGAAAGCCAACTCTCGAAATCGTGCGGCAGGGAGAGGCTTAGTGAGTAAATCGGCAAGTTGGTCAGCAGTGGGCACATACCGCACCTCCAGGAGACCGTCAGCTATTTTGTCCTGCACAAAGAGGACATCGATCTCTATGTGCTTGGTGCGAGTGTGAAAGACGAGATTTTGGGAGAGAGAGCGGGCGCTGTTGTTATCACACCAGAAAATAGGAGATCGTGGAGTCTTGAACCCAAGTTCAGAGAGAAGAGAGGTTAACCAGAGGATTTCAGTGGAGAGCTAAGAGATAGGTCGGTATTCGGCCTCAGTGTTGGATCGCGCTACCACCGACTGCTTCTTAGAGCTCCAGAAAACGAGGTTGCCTCCAAGGAAGACACAGCCACCGCTGGTGGACTTACGATCGTATGGAGAACTGGCCTAATCAGAGTCCCTGAACGCCTGAAGATCAAGAGGAGAGGATGACAATCAGAACAGTAGCCCTTGATCGGAGGTGCCTTTCAGGTAATGTAGAACTATTTTTAGGGCGATCCAGTGAGGAGTAAGAGGATTTGAAAGAAACTGACCGAGCTTATTGACCATAAAGCTAATGTCAGGTTGCGTATTGCATAGGTACTAGAGAGCACCAACCAAGTTGCGTTATAGGGAGGGTTAGACAAAAGGTTGACCTTCATGGTGAGAGAGTTTGATCCCCATGGAAGCTGGAGTGGAGCAAGGCTTGCAAAGCAGCATATTAGCTTGGGTAAGTAAACTTCGAATATATCCACTTTGGGAGAGAAATAATACTGTTTTGTTTCTGTAAACTTCAAAACTTAGAAAGTAATGTAAATTGCCCAATGTTTTGAGGGCAAATTGTGTACTGAGAGCTTTGTGATGATTGAATGAATGTGGGATGTGTCGTTGCCTGTGATTAGAATGTCATCCACGTATACCAATAGAATGAGGACTGTCCCTTTAGTATTGAGATTGAACATAGAAGTATTAGCTTTAGAATTGTGAAAGCCCCATTGTAGAAGAGTAGACTGTAGTTTGTGATACCAGGCCCTTGAGGCCTGCTTTAGGCCATAAAGGACTTTAGAGAGTTTACAGACATGATTAGATAGAGAGGGATTTTCAAAACCCTAAGGCTGAGTGATGTAGACAAGTTCATGCAGGTCACCATTTAGAAAAGCATTGTTAATGTCTACTTGCTAAATGCTCCAATTGTGCGAGGCAGCAAGGGATAAGATAACCTTGATAGTAGAGGCTTTAACCAATGGAGAAAAGGTGTTGGAGAAGTCAATGCTAGGGGTTTGGGAAAAACCTTTGGCCACAAGGCGGGCCTTATGTTTGGCCACAGTGCCATCAGCAGTATACTTGGTTTGAAAAACCCATTTAGTGCCTAGGATGTGCATGGAAGGATCATAGGGTACTAAGGTCCAGGTGTGGTTTTTCTGGAGAGCAGAGATTTCTTCACATATGGCATGATATTAGACTGGAGTGCTAAGGGCTTAGGAGACAGTGTCTAGTTAGGGGGAGGGAAAAGAATGGAGAGAGGTAGAATAGATTTTGTGTTTGAAAATGCCACTTTTAGCCCTGGTTTGCATAGGATGGGTAGAGGTGAGTATGGGAGGAACCGTATGGACGACAGTGTGAGAGGGAGTGGGTAAAATAGGGGTGGAATTCGAAGGGGGTGAGGCAGATAGTAAGGAAGGAGAATTAGCAGTAAGAGGAAGAGCAGGAGATGTAGGTAATGCCTGATGATGTGCTATGGAGTTGGAAGGCATAGGAGTTGATTCTTGCACAAAGGAGCTGCTTGGAGATGGCCTAGGATGAAGAAATTGCTGCGGAGAAACTAAAGGGTGTAAAACAGACAATGGTAGACTAGGAGATGTAGAAGAGGTTGTAGAGGTGTTGGAGGGAAAAATGGTAGGATAGGGAAATTCAAGTTCATTAAACTCAACATGCCTAGAAATATAAAGTTTGCCTTTGCTGGTGAGACATTTATAACCTTTATAGACAGGGCTGTAGCCTAGGAAAATGCATTTAGTGGTGTGGAAATTAAATTAGTAAGAGGAATAGAAACGGAGATAGGGAAAGCATGTACAACCAAAGGTTTTGAGATAGGTGTAGTTTGGCTTTTTGTGGTATAGAAGTTCAAAAGGAGAGAGGTTTTGTAACTTGGGAGATGGGAGATTGTTTATAAGAAAGGTAACTGTGGTGAAGGCCTCAAGCCAAAACCGTAAGGGTAGGTGGGCATGGGCTAATAGTGTGAGTCCGATTTTAGTAATGTGATGGTGTTTTCTTTCAGCTATGCCATTTTGTTGGTGGGTATATGGACAGCTGAAACGTGTTTGGATCCTATGTTTAGTAAGAAAAGGCAAGAAGGCTTTATATTCCCCACCCATGTCTGTATGTAAAGCTTCGATTTTTCTATTTAGTTGAAGCTCAATAAAGGTTTTGAATTGAATAAAAGCTGCAAGAGCTTCTGATTTAAGTTTTAGTGGATAAAACCATGTGAATCTAGTACAAGCATCAACAAATATTAGATAGTATCTATGGCCTTCGGTTGATAGCAAAGGCGAAGGGCCCCAAATATCTGAATAGACAATTTCTAAGAGATATTTGGCTGAAATATCATGAGTTTGAAAAGGTAGTTTATGAAGCTTGCCTTGTTTGCATAAATCATAGAATTTCAAGTCTTTGTTATTAACGTGAATTTTCATTGAATTAAGAACATGCTTAAGTACATTGGATTATGGATGACTAAGTTTAGCATGCCAAACATTGACATCATTTGTAGAAAGCTGAGTAGTAAAAGTTTTTGGGTAAGAAACTAAGCTAGAAGTGCACGGAGAAGAGGATGGCAGTGGAGTGTTCTTTGATTGAGTGATGAGCTGAGTTTGAGGTGGAACATCAAGGCTATAGAGGCCATCCCGAAGCTTCCCCTTGAGAAGAATTTTCCCCATGTCCTTGTCCTTGAACAAACACATTGTGTCAGAAAATTCCACAATTACATTGTTATCTTTTGTGATTTTGGAAATGCTCAACAAATTTTTGGTGATACTTGGAATATGTAGTATTTGATGTAAAAACAGTGGTGTGTGTTTATTGTCTTGAAATTGAATATAAGATGAGCCAATAAGTGTAATAGGAAGGGAGTTTCCATTACCTACTGTGAGGTGATCATTACCGGCATAGTCTGAATTAATGGAGAGATTATTAAGGTCGACAATAACATGATTTGTAGCTCCAGAGTCTATATACCAGGTAGAGGCATTAGGTTAGTTAGAACAAGCATTTTTTTGATGAGCTAGAAAAATCTGTGGTGAACCATTATATGTGTGATGTTGGCTAGTGTTTTGATTATAATGTTGTATAGATGAACTTGGCTGCTTCCATTGCTGATTTCCATGCCATGATTGGTCAAAACGCTTGTAACACCGAAAGGCATCATGAACAAGTTTTTGGCATAGTTGGCAGTATAGGCAATTGGCACCATTCTATCGTCCTCTGCCACGACCCCCTCTTCCTCTAGGAGCATGACGACCTCCTTGATTGTGAGATTGAGTGTGATTTCTGTTAAATGAGACAAGATTGGCTGATGGAGAAGAGATATTTATAGTGTGAGATGCTGCATTTAATTGCTCAAGCATGGTTTCATGCATCGTAAGACTATATTGCACATCTTGTAGAGTTGCATTCTTCATTGTGTGGGTTAAGAGAACCACATCTTGGTCATAGTCATGGCCTAGGCCATTTAGAGTATTAAGTATAAGCTCATGGTCTGGTATAGCATGTCCTGCTACCATAAGAGAGTCTCCAATTGTTTTTATTTTCTGAATGTAATCTGAAATTGTTTAAGAGCCTTTTTGAATTGTTGACATTGTTGTTTTAACTACAGGACCCGAACCATTGAAGTTTGTGCATACAAATTTTCTAATATCTTCCAGCATTCAAGAGAGGTTGAAGATTGATTTACCTGACCTACCACTTCCTCACCTATTGTTAAAAGTAGCCAACAAAAAAGTAACTGGTCTGATCTGCGCCATAAACAATATTCTGGATTTACAATAATCTGAGGAGCTTCTGCTGGTAATAAAGCAAGTTCTGTGATAAGTTGTGGAGGTGGAGATACATCTGAGGAAATGAAGTCTTCTAATTTAAGGGCTCGGATTGCTGCTATCACCTGTGCTCTCTAATTGATGAAGTTGGTTCTGTCTAACTTGATTGGCAGATTGAAGTTGAAGGTTTTTGTCAAAGCTGAAAAGTCTAATAAAGGTGTGGTGAGCTGTGACTGTTGAGTTTGATTAGAGGATGAGGATGATTCTTGAGCCATTGTGATGTTGGTCAATAAGGAGGCTCTGATACCATGAAGAGGAATGACGCAAGAAGAATATAATATATAAAGACTTTTTGCTTGTTTATTTCATTTGCTACGAGGGCAATATATACAGACTGTATGTGAGGTTTTAGACTATTCATGGAATACATTTTATTCTTACTAACATAACAAAATTGGTTATTTATAGCTGGAAGTTTGTTGGGATGGATTGCCTTCGGTAGCGGCAGGTGTAGAAGGAGTTGTGGTAGGCTTGAGTAGTAGTTGCTTGTTGTCTACAGAAGAATCTATGTGGATGGTTCCAGGCCCAGTGCAAGTTGTTTGGCCCAATGACTTGTATAATTGGGCAGAGTCCTTTAGAGTCCCCACCGGAGGCTGCCGCCTTCTTTGCTGCCTTCTCTTGCAGAGCTTTGGCATCTCTGCACAAATCAAAACAAATACAAACAGATTATAATTATTCAAAACATGTATAAAAAAAACAATCCTTAAACAAAAAAGATGAAAGTAAAGGGTTTGACCTTTCGCAACGCTGCTCAGGAGTCAAACCATCGTCTTTCCCCTTGCTTCCCTTGCCAGAGTTGCAAGTCTGAGATCTTTCGCCATCGCGCTGTCTTTGTTTGCCACGCTATCAGAGTCAAGGAAAAATAATCAAACAATCCACATAAAAATTTAAAAAAATAATAAAAAGGGCATACAAGAAAGAAAAATCTAGAAGGGAGGAAGAGAAAGCAGAAGGATATAAGTCATTGTTGGTGGAGGAGGAGGCGAATGAATAGAAATACAAAAAGATTCCTGCTTTCCTTAACTCTTGATGATATGATACAAAACGGTGACCAATAAAGATAGTTACTAAGTGATTGGTGTTATGTAATTGGGCCTCAATATCTCATGGGCTTATATGGGACAGGCCCATACACTTCAGCCTATTAAATTATTTAACCATGTCTGTGTTAACTACAAAATATCTCATGGATTTAAAAATTCTAAAAAAAGATGATTTTGTTTTTCTAAATTTTTTCCAATTATTTTAAAAATTGTTTACCTACACTTAAAAATATTAAAACTCAATAATTTTTATTAATATAACTTGAAAAATGTTTAATTAAAAACATTTATTTTGGATTTTATTATTATAAATTTTAATAATTTAAAAATTAGAAATTTCAATTTAATTGGTTGATTGAGAAACAATAAATAAAAAAATGTATGAAATTGATATTTTTTTCTATATTGGAAGCATTGTAATTACAATTTGAAAAGACATGTCCAGTCCACGCAAGAATATCCTTCATGGGCACATAGGCTTTCCTTGTTTTGTTTTGAGGTCTCTATAGCAGGGGAATTCGTCTTTGTGACCAATCGTGCCTGAAGGAACACACAAACATTTTAGACAGCACTTCATGCATACTTTAGAACACCTTCTCCTGTACTGCGTTGCCGAGCACCTCTGGTCGCAAGCTTTTGGACATTCTGCTGTTTTGAATTAGCCACCAAGTCATATATCATAAATATCATATAAAGGAGAAAAAACAAAACTAAATATAGTTCTGACAAAAAAAGTAATTAACAATACATTGAGGATGAACTGATCGTTGCTTGCCTGCCTGCGATGAATAATTAATTAATATAAATATGTATTCAATTAGATTAGAGAATTTGCAAATCCAGTTTTTATGTACTAAAATTGTTTAGGCATGAGAAGAGAGAGTGCGTGCACTAACGTCTGAAAGTTGAGCATCAGAAGACAAGGCAATAAGGAGAAGGAAAAGAAGAAAGAGGCCAGAGCCAGAGCCAGAGCCAGAGCCAGAGCCAGAGCCTAGAAGCCATAATTAACTTTGTGTCTCTTTACAAAATATATATGTAAATAACGACGAATTGAGTTTACTCTTCAGAGAAAAAAAAACGAAGTATTGTGCTTAATCCTGCCTGCCCCAGAGGGTGTGTTTATATAGGCTAAAAGGTCTGGTTCTTCACTTAAATATGTATTTATGTAATAATGCCGATTGGGGATTATCATTTATGATAGATTTCAATATTCGTGGCTTTTGTTAAATTTTAGAGAACATTAATTGTTCATCATCTGCTGAGATTTTGTTGATAATATAAGTACATATGGTTCTTTCATTTAAGTTAGAACGGTCGGTTCAATCTTTTCTGCTTTCAAATTATTTTAAAAACTCACCTAAAAATTAAGTAATGTTAATGATTGTTTAATTGAATAATCAAATATTACTTACTTTCATATTATTTTTTAAAAAAATCATGTTCTTGTGTTCAGAATAGCAAGACCGCTCTTACATGTGAAAGTTCAACAACAAAAGCAATGACAATAAGGAGAAGGAAGGCAGACAAAGACCATGAGAGTCTAGAAGCCATCATTAAAAAATATATGTGGATAAAGACGAGTTGAGTTTATTGTTCACATAACAAAAGCAAAAAAAAAAGTGTGTGCTTAATCCTGACCTGGAGGATGTGTTTATACTTTATATAGCGACCGAAAAGCTAAAAAGATTAACTGGAGAGTCTGATTTTTTTCACTTAACATGTAAATATCATAATATATAGCATCCCACTCCCGCAAGACTCAAACTCGATATCGAGGGTGATATCTGAGCTCGTGCCTCATGAAGGTGGTATGCTAGAGCACTCAATTACAGTCCAAAACGCAGAAAGACATTTTTAAACATTTTTGAAATCATCGCA